>JARJLF010003309.1:0-19027 GCA_029378395.1 Mycena leptocephala | reverse complement strand
GCGCTATGGCGGTCAATGTGCACCTTTAATTAAACAGGGTATAAACACTTGTTTTGGTCACAACTTTGCCGATTTCTCATGAAAAGTTGAAATAAGAAGTATTTCTAGAAAGTTCAGAAACTATAGAAACTTTTTACCAAAAAAAGAGTTTTACTCAAAGTTGCACACTCTTTGTTGCCAGAAAGTTCAATAACAGTGGCTGCACCAACCCGACTGATGGGGGTGGAAGCCATCAGAGGACCATTGGAGCCTCAGAGGATGTGCTCAACATCCAATCAACATCCATCAACACCATGATGCCTATGAGCAGCTGTGGGAAGAGGTGCTCGCTATAACAAAATTTGAGCTCGTACCTCGCTTTGTTGTAGAAAATTTTTGAGACCTTCCGGCCGGATATTTGGCCGCGGATTCTATTACAGTAAGTTACAAAAACACAAACCACAGTTCAATCTCTGCAGCACCCATTTTTCGTCAGCGATCGGACTCATTTGGGAGTGAATCCATCTCCCATCCAAAACGCATTGAGCCCGTGATGTTGGTAGGTGTGTCATGGCGCAGCGACGCTCCTAAATTGAGCAGAATCCGGTATCCCTACGCAAATAAGTAAGGCCAAACTGATGACCTGTGTGCCGAGCTAAACATGCTCACCGAGAACGCGAACGCCGTGATCATCCACCTTGTGTTGGGATGCCAAAATTCAGCCAAGGTACTGCCTCGAGAATGGAACGTATACCCATACAATAAGCCACTGTAAGAATGGTTCTTGAGAGCATACATAGAAACGTCGCCGATGACGATCACTTTAGGGGGAACTTTTAGTATTGCACTGAAATGTTGTTGAGGCGTGCTCACAAACGGCAAGCAAGTATGCCCACATCCCGTCGCGGACAATGAGACGCAGAAGCGGTACCTTGCCCCACCCCGTTCGCATCGCCCGGACGAACCGGTGAATCGTGAGCGTAAAAAGAACTGTTTGGAACAGGACCGCAGAGGCGCTGTGGAGCAGTGGTCAGCAATGATGGATGCAGGCAATGCGGACTTACCCATAAAAGATGAAAGATTTCGGGAATTGGGTCACGATGCACCAGTTGGCGTCGTCGAATACTATGCCCGATAACGACAATCCGAGTGTTATCAGCATCACCAACAGCTCGAGGCCGAAAAGGCTGAATAGCGTGACTTTGAGGCGCGGGTGGTTGTCATACAATGCGAAGACTAGTTACCGTAAATCAGCGTGGTTTAATTGTGCCGAAAGCCATACCTCGAAGGAGAATAATGTAGTCGACCGCCGCCAGGAGAACGAGAGCCGCCGCGGCCTGGTAGATCGCCCAGACTTCGCAGTCGCGGAACGTAAAGTGGAATTGCGGGCTGAGTTCAGTTCCTACGAACAAGATCGATCTGTCGGAATGGGTATGATGAACGATTTTTGCTGACAGAAGGAAAGCAAACGTCTGCAGAAGCACCGGAAAATATCGTACAAAGAAAAATAGGCACTTCATCGCGGTCCACGGCCTTCTGGAATTCAATATTATTGAGCAGCCGTCCTTGGTTCATCCGTGATAATGGGCCTTACGACCAGATTACAGCAACCTGCATCGATCAGTTCCAAAAGGCAGCAGAATTATCGAGAATCAAGTCACCTCTTCGTCGACGCTGAGAAGTATGTCATATGCGAGGAGTGCCAGGCTAGCGACTAGTCGAAATAGATATGTATCGGGATCATAAATGAGACCGCGTGGAGGAGCTCACCTGCACTTCGATTCACCGCCTGTGCGCCGAGTTGAACAGTCTTGGATGGATCACTCATGTAAAAAAGGGACGTGAAAGCGAGAGGTCTGGGACGTGTAGCGCAGAAGATCGTCAAGTAATAACCAAGAGCCTCCCGCGGCCGCCCAGATGTGTAGCAGTTTCTGATTAATCCGATGACATCGTGGAGCAGGAAGCTTTTAGATGTCGAACAGCACTCGATGAAGAACGTAACTATATTGTGAGTGTTGCTAAATCGAGAGACGTGTCTCCAGGCATTGAATTCGTATCACCATCGAGGTACGACGTAACGAGGGAACTTCCCGCTTGAAGCAAGGGGCTACCAAGATAAGGAATTTCCGTTATGATCATCTGTCACGCATTTACCAGCAGCGCGGACGTCGAGGACTGGTAGGAATCGCAATATACCTGGATACGGCACGATTCGTCTATTCTTTAGGGATGGTCAGAGTAGAGGATTCAGCAGTGATTCAGGCAATGCTTCAAAGATGCTTCACATTTAAAGCGTGGGAGAATGATCAGCTTTCAAAACATCACAAACTTCGATGGTTCGGGAACTCATCCTCAATTGCTTCCTCTGCCTGTATCCTTAGATATTCTGGATATTCGTAGTCTACTAGTATGTATGTCTATCGCAAAAAACTCCGAGGGGAAAACTGAAGAATTGAGCGAAAAAAACGGGGAATCTAGACCCATTGGGCGTAATAGTAAACAGTTTTTTTCCCCACTCGCTCTCTCAGAGAAAAAACCATGTGTTTATTGGTCTGACTAATCTCACTGTAACCATTGAGCGTTTACGGCCAGGCACAAGTCATTTTTTAAATTCGATTTGCAGAACCTACAAAGTCTTTCTGACCGTGGCGTGGGCTTGTGCAGTGTAGCGGTTGTTGCTCCCAAGACTTGAGTTGTGTACCTGGTGGAATCTACATACATCCTCTAATTTTATTCCAAGGGGATCGAATTTTTTCAAAGGTAAGCAAACGGTAGTATCAAGCCGCGGGTCTCGAGATCTCAGAGCTCACGAGCTAAATGTATTTATTTATTCCTTCTGGCTTCAGTGTTCATTTCTATTCCTGGGACTCGGAGTCAAGCTTCCTGCACGGGTGGGGGACGACGGGATTTATTATACTCGCGTCGTCCACAACATGAACGACGAGTTTACCAAGACAAATACGCAGTACTCAATGTACCGGTGGTTATCCATACAATGCATCCACGAAACACCGAAATTCCATGGGGGGAGCATACCGTACGGGACGCTCACTAACTACGGACCTCGAATTGGGATCTGATTAAAACCCTGTGGGACCTGCCAGACAAGCTGTTGTATGTCTTCCCCTTGCAGACTGCATGCAGGAGCTAATTGTAACTACGAGATCAAATTCGAACAACGCCGAGAAAGCCGAAGGCACTGAGAAAGAGTGACTGGGGGGATCAAACACTTTTCCATCCAGGAAAAAGGTACAACATGCGAGGCACGAGCACTATATTGTTGTCATCGGTACTAGGAAAGGGGCTATGTAACTCGCTATACCACTCCCACGGAAAGTTCCCCAAAAATATAAAATTTTACGTTAAAGTACGACTTCTCCGGCTTTGCGTCCACGAAAAATGGGTGCTTTTCTACAAAGTAAGAGAGAGAACAAAGGTGTGACCGTCGCCACTGCGACGGCTTCCGTGCCCTTTCCGTGAGCCATTTTTGAGCTCCTGATGGTCCGGGTACGGCACGACCACGCCAACGGCCCGCTGAACCACGGCCGTCACGGCCGTCAAACGGCTTGTTATTTACTGCCCCAGAGAGCGTAATTTCGGACAATTTCTAAATGCCTACGCAGGACACTAGATCCATGCTTCTCCCTTCTGCTCACCAAACCCCAAGTTGGAGTCGAGTTGTGGTGATATCGGCAAATGCCGGAAATGATCGCCGAGCTGATTTTGGTTCGATCCACAATTTTCTTCTACGCTCTCAGTGATTCCTCGCCTGTTATTCAATTTAAGGGCATTAAGTCAACCTTTATTTTCAAACACCACTACTGGGTCATTTGAGGGGGTACGGTGAGCATAGAGATTTTGTTTGCGGTTTCATCCTGCTTGCATCTTGTAACATCCGGCTCCTGCAACTCTGCCTAGAGTTGATCCCCATTTCATAGCAGTAAGAGGATCATATTTAGATGCACAAACACCTATGAAAAGGTTTTGAACATAGCCGTGGACCCGTTAACGTTGACCGTGCCGTCTCGTCTAGATTTTTTCAGCCACTCAACAAATCTTTTAGAGCCGGCCTATTGCCATTAAAAACCTGTAGATTCAATGGCTGTACTTGTTATGGCCCACGGGCACGGGTGGCAGCCCTAAAAGAAAAGTACAAGTTCTCTTCTAGGGAACAATCCGCGGAGGAGCGGAAGCGCATCAGGGAAGTGTTCAGCAAAAGCCGGACCAATTTTCGGAGGAGGATTTGGTGAATTTCCAGTAAGCTCCAGTTGCGTATATTTAAGTATTCATGGGCGGGTCTTCCACGTAGAGATAGCAGAGTCACCAGCCATCGCTGGGGCACGTCAGAATTGCGGGACATTTGAATCGAGCGGGGAATTTGTGGGGAATTGACGTTCCGGGCAATTGATATCTGCAGAATAGAGGAAGATTGAGTGCAGATGCTTGGCAGTCTTAGTCTTAGGCAGATGCAGAGAAGGAGGATGCGGCAGGCATCACACCAAGTGACCAAAACAACATGCCGACACTTGTGCCGTCACTCTCCTGCGCCCTTCCTACATTTTCAATTTTTCACCTTCCTGTCCCTGTCCGCCTTGCCAGACATTTAATTCGACACAATGGCGCGGGCACGGGGACCATTTCCTTGGATCCTACACCCAGCCAGGCCTCCTATCCCACAACGCAGTTACTTGAAGAAGCGCAAGATCGTCGTTTTCGGGTACGGTTTACGAGGTCATCCAACTCCATTTTGTGGGTCCCAGGCACCTTGGCGCAATTTACTATGTCTTGGCGTCTCGCCGCAATGCCCGGTTTGCGATCGAGAAATCGCGATCATGGTGGATAGGAGGATTGCTACTCCACCATAGGACAAGGACTCGGAACGCACAGCAAACATTGAATACTAGTACAGATAGGGGCCCTTCTAACTTTCTTCGCATTTGAGATAGGAGGATTGCTATTCTACGCGATGCTAAGGACGCAAAAGCATTGAATACTAGTCCTGACTGTTCCCCTTTCCCCATCCTTATATAAACCCAGGACATTCTTCCCATGTTCGCCGTCTACATTCGTGATCATGCCCAAGCTCACACCCGATAGTCCAGTGTACGGCGCCGTCGTGTATCTGATCGGAGGATGGGTTTGTTTTCATTCTCGCATTCTCTCCTGTTCTCATCGCTTTCTGTGCATTATTTAGTTTGTTGGTACGGTCAATTCCACTCGATCCACCGTGGCTATTGTTAACTTACAGTGTTCCAGCAGGCTGCCTGGACTTTGTACTTCAAGGGATAATCTTCTGTCAGGTATGTGTGTTTAATGCGTCGCGATCCCATCCTTACCGAGTCTCATAGCTATCCAACTACATGCGATGGTACCCAGACGACAAATGGCACATGAAATCGCTTGTAGCCGGTCTCGCCCTCCTGACCACGCTCAAAAGTATCCAGGCTTTGTGAGTACTCCCACAACTCGCCTCGCGCATTTGCTTATCGCCCTCTACTTAAAGTGTAATTGTCTGGTTCCAAAACATCCTATTCTTCACCGACGTTGAAGGCGCGTTAAATCTGAACTACACCTGGTGGGAGTATGGTAACCTTCCGATGGTACGTCACCCCGATCTATTGTCAAATACGTCGACTGCTCATTTATCGACGAACAGTTGGCGACTGTTGGACTATATGTACAGGCGTACTACGTCTACCGGCTTTACGTCCTTTCAAATGGGAAGATTTACGTTACGATGCCTATATGCGCTCTATTACTTGCGGCATATGTCTGTGCGATACAAGCCGTGAGTGCAATTCTTAGTTGGAATATAAATGAATGTCCTGATGAGCGAATCAGGGCTCGGAACGCGAGATAAAGCTCCGAACGCGATTAAATGGTGTCAGTCCCACCTTCACCGCTAATTTCCTTCTTTTTGTTAATATTACGACAGTCAAAGCCCATTTGGCGCTTATCTTTGGTGAGGTGCGCCAATACAGTCGCCGTACTTGTGTTCTGAACGTTGCATGCAGCTGGGGATTCCCTGATCACAGCTCTGTCGGGATTCTTCCTGCTTAAGACGAGGCAGAAGGGTTTATTACAGTACGTGACATTTCCCGTTTCATACGGTGTTTTCAAACCACTTCTCCCCTTCTTCCTAGTTCTAGGAGGTTGATCTCCAGTCTGATAAGGCTAGCGATCCAAGCAGCCGCGCCCGCAGCTCTCACAACTCTCGTCATGGAAATTGCCTCGGAATTAGGCCCACCGGATCTCAGCCCTGCGCCGGTGGCCGCCATCAATCTCGCATTGTTGATGTCTCTACCAAAGGTCTGTTTATACCGCACTCTCATTTCCTCTCCTCATGCGTCTTGTTCCAGATCTACGCTACCAGCATGATGTATACGCTCAACAGTCGTAACTCCATTCGTATGAACGCGTCTAGCGGCGTCAATAGCAGCGGTGGTCAACCGAGCCGTTCACGCAAGCCTGTTACTGACAACCACGAGCTGGGCATTCTTTCTGGTATCCATGTGCACACTGCTGTCGAGACCAATCACGACGTGAGTGTCTTGTCCCGTCAAATAATGTCCTTGTCCACTCATCGATCTCAGCCTCGTTCAATCACATTCCATAACGACTCAAAGGCTGATGAGTCCGGATCCATTGGGGTTGCGAGCGACCATAAGATGGGAGACCACATTGTTTGAAGATTCGACGTAACATGTACGAGTCGTATATATTCCTCTTTTTTTTGTACTGGGTTGGATTCTGGGCTAAACCCGTCTATCCTATGACATACCTTCATTTTTACACTCCACTCTCTGGATAATCCTGCCCCGTGCTGAAATAGTTTCGACATGTGCTCGAAGTCGCCGGCCCGTCGATCCGCGACAGTCCTCTTTTCAGGCCACACTCAGAACATTCTCTTTCCAAACCCATGCATCGATTGAACTATGTAACGGGTTCAACAAAGTACGAAATCTCCGCGCGGCCAATGTGCCATTGCAAGCTTCAAAGTTCAAGCTCGTCGTCTCGAACATATTTCAAGCCGCCTTTAAAACGCGTTCGTGGAAGGTGCAGAGGCTACCTTGCCATGCGGCCAGAGTTCTTCTCAGACTCGTTGTAGCTCGTTGTGGTACTTATCTTTCTTAAATCCGAATCGAGACTAGTTGAAGGTGACCCTTCGGTTCAGCCAGCAGCTCCTACAGTATATGAGCCTGTACTGACACAACTAAGTTTCGAAAGACAGGCTGGATTCGAGCCTACTCTTCACCTACTAGTCCTGAGTCAGGGCTGAAAGGTGGACAGCATTTTAATTTTTTTTAAAGAGGGATGGAAAGGTTGTACAGCATATTGTTTCCTTTCAATCCTGCCCATATATATGATATGTGTAGCCTGGAGTCAATCTACCACTGAAGCTTGAAATACAGAGGCAACTTGACTTTGATGGAAAGTTCAACTTGAAGTCTTGAACCGTGGGTAGTTTGAGATCCCATCACCCATGCCCTGCCATCATGATGCGCCGTTGATGCGCCTTCCCGCACGTTGGCCTGCATCCGGATCCTGTGTCAACTCTCGAGGTTGGTCTCGGATTGAATGATTGGCTACAGGTGAGCACGAGTAGATCTCCCCCCCTCTCTCGGCGAGACGAGGTTGCAGCTGCGAGTTACAACTCGGAAATGGAACAGCCCGAAATCTGTCGATGTGCCACTTCTAGATCATCCGGCTGGATAGCGAAGAATTATAATAGTTGGCTAAACAGATATGTTACTAACACTGGAATCCGTTGTACAATGGTTTCTTCTGGTTCACAGCTGCGTAATTGAGCCCGTCGCAATTTCTGAACATCGCAGAAACCCCGGCAACCAATCTCAGTAGAGTATGTAACAGTCCGCCGCAATTTGGAATAAAAACAGCATTATGGTACACGACACCGATGCAATTATTGTGATTTCGCCCGCATACTGTACGAGCGATACACGAGATGTACAATACATATAAGTTACCCAGAATAAAGTAGGTAGGAATACAGCTGTAGTCCGTATTCGGATGCAGAGGGATAGCGAACGATGTGTACGTGCGAGAGACGGTGGTCAATCCAGTGTAAGGAAGATCCCAAACGAAAACACGAAACGAGAGGAGAAATAATCACAGCAGGTATGTATGTAGGTGTAGAAGGAAAAGAACGTAGGGCGAAGCGGTAGAAAGAGCCGTAAATCCGCAAACGAAGAAGGAAGAATAGCAAGTGGTGCGCTCACGGGGCGCCAGTGCACACCGCGGGTACAGGCGAGCTCACCGCGCTCCACGCGTCCGGATAGGTGCACCCCGCCACGAGCGTAACCATCGATGCCGTATCCGCACTGTCAAACCACCCGCTCCCCACACTCGCCGTCGGCGTGATCGTCGCCGCGCTCCCGCTGGCCGCAGGCGTCACGTACGTCAAGCTCGCGATGCTCGCCGTCGCGGTGTATGTCGGCAGAAGCGTCGCGGCCGCATCAACGTGTGCGATGCTTGCCGGCGGCCACTGCCCGAACTGCTGAGTGGCGGAGGCGGCAATCGTCCCTGCGCCTGCACCACCCGTTTGCCACGCGCTGAAGGTCCCATCAAGTTAGGTCCGAAACGTTGAGGGAGGCGCAACGCCCGACGCTGCGCGCGGATGTGGGCATCCAGCCACCTCTGGAGACCAAGCTGGTAGGACCACAAGGGAGAGCGGACGACGCCGTCTGTCGCGTTACCATCTGAATATTATTACTCATCAGCGGGAGTCCTAGATATGTAAAAGCGGGAGGGAACGCACCTTCCACGTCCAGAAGAACCAATTCTGCATCGCATCCATCGACGCAGCGCAAATGCATCACGCCTGCCTTCACGGTCGCGTTCCAAGTACTCGAACCCTCCCACAGGCTGCAGTCCCCGCCGTAGTGAGTCGAGCCGCTACGCCGGTAGGTACAGCCCGCAGTCATTGTACCCGTTGCTGAACTCGCCCGCGAGCGTCATACCGAATGCGTCCGGCTGCACAAGAAAACACGTCAGTTCCTTTCCGAAAACAAGAAATCGGGCCCTCCGCCCCAAAAAGAAGACTCCAATAAAAAGAAGACAGACGGAAAACAAAAGAAAGCCGTACCTGGTATTAATCGCCGGCCCCCACGCGCTGCACGCCTGTGAGGCCATATCCCACCCGCGCTCGCCGAATCCTCGGAGGTTGCGATGGGCGAGTCGTTCGGCTGCTGGCCGAAGGCGAAGTAGGGGTGCGTGTCGAGGATGATGCGGTCGGAGCCGGGGAGGTGCCGTTGAAGCCGTCGTGGATGCTGATGAAGGGCCCGTTGCCCTCTCCGGTGCCCGTGATGCCGCAGATCATGTTGTGGGCCTGAAGATAGCTGCGCGCAATGGGTGAGCGGAAGGATGAAAGGCGGGCGAGGGAGGGAGACGTACAAGGACGTGAACTGGTCGCGCCCGATCGTGCTCATGAGCGCTGGGAGGGAGAGTTAGCCCATTTTGCACACGACAAGTAAAGAAAGAGACTCACCCTCATCCACAATCCCTACCGATGGTACACGGATTCACCCCCGTCCAGCCCCAGCCTGAGCCCCAGCAGCAGCAAGACGGGCCTGTCACCCCACACCGGCGCCTTCCCGTGCTTGCCCCCCTTCCCCGTGTTTACCGTGCGAGTGCCCCGAGGACGACGAGGGCGACTGCGACGCCGAGTGCGTGCGTCTGCGCGTGGTGTGGGTGGGCTGATAACGCGGCGAATGCGAGGCGGCGCAGACCTCGGTCTGGTACAGAGTGCCGTCGGTGGCGACGGAGACGCCGAGCCCGCAAGAGGAAATGCGTCAACGAGCATGCTATGAATGGCGTTAGCGTGTATCAGAATGCGAGGATGAGGAAAGATCAAGGAGAAGGAAGGTCAAGTCAGGAAACGGACACAAAAAGCCGGAGGGTAAGAAGGAAGGTGGAAAGTGGGAAGCAGCGGCGGAAGATGCTGACAAGAGTGGGATTGGGACTGTAGATAGGCGGCGATGATAGCAAGGGTGGGGTGTGTACGGATAACGAAAATGAAGCGTATAGGAACGTAAAAGCGCCTCGTCCAGGAAAATAGTCCATGTCCGTAGAAAATCCGCGACCCAAAAAAGTATGCAGAAAAAAGTAAAGTAGGATATGCAGAAAATGGCGAAAAGAGAGACCCACCGAATAGCCCCCGCAGCTGCGCTGGGCCCAAACCACATCCCGACGTCCTTGCCCGCCGCCTTGCCCGTAAGCGCCATGCGCAGTACCGCCGGCGCATCGAGGAACCAAGACAACAGGTGTACGTACGCGGCGGCGGCGGCGCGTTGGGGGTGGGTCCGTTGCGAAGGAGGGGTCTGGAGGAAGAAAGAAAGACGTCAACATTCGGATTCGGTCGGATCGCAGTGAAGAAAAGGAGGGACACGGAATTAAGGACGAGGACGACGAGCGCACCAATGAGCAAGGGTAAAGATGCCCCAGTAGTCCATCCGACAGCTCCGGGGAGGGATAAGAGCATCGCCCAAGGATGGGCGAGAAAATGGCAAAAGTATATATATGTGGGAAGGATGTGATGACTAATAGTCATGACGGAAGAAACAGAAAATGAAAAGGGATTGGAGGATAGACGGGAGAGCGCGGGAGAGTGTGGGGGTACAAGGCAGGAAGGGAAGGAAAGAACCCCAGTGAGGAGACGCATGGCTAGAGCACGAAATAAGGCAGGAAAAGGAGGGAACAAGGACCGCGCGTCCAAGACCCGCAAAGAAAAGCAGGCGCCGAAAAAAAACATGACCGCGCAACAAGCGAAAGGCGCGGGGTCAAGCGGCGCGGACATGGAGCGTCGAAACGAAAGGACATCGGAGCAGCAGTGTCGAAGCGAGTTACACCGGCAGATAAATCCGGGGGGAAGTGAAAAGATGTTAACGAAATGAAAAGGGAGGGCACCCGGGCCCGTGCGTGAAAGGGGTCAAGGTCCGTGTGCGCATGAAGAAAAGTAGGAAGAGGGAAACGGGAAGAACGCGGCGGCGAGGATATCAAAAAGAGACGTGATATCGAAACGAAATGGAGTCGACGCAAAGAACGCAATTGAAACCAATGAAACGTGCACTCACCCCCAACCCGCCCCAACCCCGCCGCAAACAGACTCTGGCCCATACAGAGGATGCACCCCCACCCGCGTCGCTCGTCCACCCCTTCGTCCCGCCTATCCCCGCCAGCGATGGCACCACTTCTTTTTCGTGCCCCCGCCGCTGCTGGTGCTCGTGCTGGAGGTGGAAGTGTTGTAAGAGTAGGTCGAGGTGAGGGAGGCGGAGTGCGAGTGCGCGTAGGAGTTGTTGGTGGAGCCGTGGGAGGAGGTGCTGCCGACCGAGCTGCGGTGAGTAAAGGAACGAGAAGGAAGAGGAGGGAAGCACCTATACGACGAGTGCTGGATCCCCGCCGGCGGCTCGAAAGTGCTGTTGCTGCCAGTCAGCTTCACTCTGAGCAAAAAAGTACGGCATTGCATACCTGGCATTCTCCGACCTCGACGTCGACGCCGGGGAGGAATGCACCAAAGAAGAGGAGTCCGCGCCCTCGTGCGCAGGCGTGCACGCAGGGGAGGTGGCGGATGGGCTCAAAGCCCGCGCGGTACTTGGGCTCGAAGGAGGGCGCCGCGGCGCGCGCATGCGTGTCGCGGGTGCGCTTGGGTGTGCGTTGCGGTCGAGCCGGGGTTTGCGACGTCTAGTGTGTGCGTTCGTGCGTGCGTTGCTGCATTGCGAACGTGCGTGCGTGGGCTTCCTGCCGCGTCGGCCGCGTCTTGGGCTCGAGGGCCATCTTGGGCACGAGAGAAGGGGCGGCGCGTCTGTATCTAGTATCAGCCATGAAGAAAACAGGTATCGGCGAGGGGAGATGGAGCGAAAGTCGTAAAGTAAAGAAGGCGGAGGAGGGAGGAAGAGAGACGAAGAAGGACGCACAGTCCAGCTCTCTCAAGCGTAGTCATCTCCCATCTCACTGTGTCGTTGTAGGCGTCTTCGTCTTCGTGAGGGCGCGTCCTCGTTCGTTCGGTCGGTCGTACTGTATTGACTTGCGGACGTGGGGGCGAGCAATCTGTGCGATCCGATCCATCGTCAGCTCGCGAACGACTTGGGGACCAACGAAGGAAGAGAAAGTTGATGAAGGGAGAGGAAGAGAGAAGGAGCAAGGTGGGACATGAGCGAATATCGGGGAATGCACCAAAGAAGAGAAGTGGACGCGGAGGATACGCGGAAAGTGGACACGCACCGGCTCGCAAACAGCATAGTACAGCCTGAGAGTATACCCTCATATCAATCTCTGTATACATCGACGCGGCGGTCTGCATGCATCAGCTAACGTGCGGACAGGTCAGCACTCATGGTTATGACTAGCGTCAATATTCGACGCATGCCCAACGTGCGCGTATGAGGGCCCTGCTTAAGGCTCAAACTTTATATAGGGTTATTGTCTACGAACCGAAGATGTTTTTGCTGTTTCCGCGGCCCAGATCTTGTTTAGTTTTGTACTATCTGCGCCCCTTTCATTTATCTTTTTTTTTCTTTTCTTTTTTTTTTTTTTTTTTTTGGAGCGTTGGGTCTCTAACCTAACGATACTCAGGATTCCAAGTCGTCTGCTTGTGTTTCTGATTGTGAACCAGAGGTTGTCAGGCCTTTCATTTATCTTGTCAGGCTTCGTGACATGTGGGCAACGTGTGAGCGACGTTTCTTGTATACATATACTCGCCTTGCACATTGCACACGCACGCTGCCGCGCACAGTCTCTCCCTCCCTACTAGTCAATCAACGCAAGCAACAGAACCTGCTTCACGATGACCATGCAGATATCAGGTCATTCTGTTGCGGTCCCGAACCTGTCGCGTTCCGTTAACACCGAGTTTCATGCAGGAATCTCTACGACCGTCACACTTGTAACGAGAGATACTAAGCATCTCTTTGTACGTGTCTCTGTGGATGACAAAAAAGTCAAGAAGAAAGATTTCGATAAGAAGGCTCCGCTTGGGCCGTGTGACGTTCCGTTTGATCCTCCTTAGTGAGTGATCGCCAGGCGGGCGTGGTGGATCAGGCTTGCTGACCTGTTCAAAATGATAGTTCGGTGGAAGGCGCACTCCATGCGGAATTGGTTGAACACCATGTGTTGTCGAAGGACAAGCTTTTGGGTGAAATTACATTACCATTCAAGATGCAGAAAAGATTCTCCGGGAGCGCAATGTGTTGGAGCTTAAGGGTATGTGGCCATCTTCCGGCATCTATGCTATGCATCTCAACCACCTCCATAGATCACTTGTTGTCCAATGGGGCGCGGAATTTCGCCTCAGCTTCAGCATGGTGTGTAGCCGAAATCGATTTTCCTTCCCCATCTGACCGGAACCGGCAGAAACCGAATGCTGGGCAAGACGTAATTCTTGCGGTGGTCTGGTAGCCAATGACATGAAGAGTGTGTTGGAAAGGTTGGGCAAGAGCTACACTGTGTTTAAAGGGACCTTCAAGGTTTTGTCGGGGATAGGCGAGGTGAGTCAGTTCTAACCCTTGGCAGCCGCAATATCATGGAACATTACAGCTCCATCCCATTGCCAAAGCCATGTGTGCCAGCATTGATAAAGTCAATGAGGTACTGATTGTGTCAATAATCTAAATCCCTGTCGCTGACATCACAGATCCTACATGCGGAAGACAAGTATGTTCAAGATATACAGACTCTGGTGAGGATATGGTCTACTTGTTGGATTTGATAACAAATGTGCAGCAGTTCGCTACGTTGGACCAGCTGAAGCGAGCACTACAAGAGGTGGATCATCTTATGGGGGACATTGCCAACTTCATTGTCCAATACAACTCTCGGTCTCTCAAGTGTAGGTGTGATGTGGTGCATCATTGAGAATTCTCATCCCATCATATAGCGCGAATTCTCTCATTGGTTCTTGGGAACGAGATGAGCTCATAAACTGATGCAAAAGTTCACCTCCTTCAAGGAACATTTTGACAGAGGGCTCCATGTTCAATCAAGCCATACAGTTGCAGACCTGCAGGTCCAGGTTGAATCCCTGGTCAATAAAGCGGTAAGCAGGTCATAATTCAATTTATGTTGTTTCAGTATTGAAGAATTCCTAGCTTCAGAACAGGATAACAAGGTTCTGAAAGTACTCAAGCTTCAACATGGGAAGAGTAGGCGTGGGGATGAAACATGTATGGAGGACACCCGTGTCGATATCTTGCAGGATATCAACAAGTGGATTGATGATATGCAAGGCCCAAATCTCTTCTGGCTCTATGGTCATCCAGGAACTGGAAAATCAACAATTGCAACTACTGTCAAGGACCAACTACAGGCTGCAGGACGGCTAGGATCAGTTTCTTTTTCAGGAGCAAGATTCTGGGGTACAGACACCTGAGTCCCTTTGGTGCTCAATTGCTTTTGATCTGGCACAGAAGTACCCAACCATCCGGCTGTGGTTGTGGATCAATTAAAAATCCATGATATCAATCCAGATTCTGACCCAAAATCATCCATAATCAGCTCATTGAGCTCTTCTGGTTGTTGATCTCCAGACAGAACATAAAAAACTGCCTGTGTGATTATTGATGCTCTGGATGAATGTGGTGGTCGAAAACAGGATACCTCAGCTCTTGACAGGCTTCTGTCAACCCTCAGCACATGGCAGACTCTTCAGACACAGATCAAAATCTTTGTAACCAGTCGTGATGAGGGGAATATTGGATACATGTTGCGTAAAGGGGGACTTTCACCTCGGATTCTTGAAGTTGGCCACAATGTCTCGCAGAACTCCTCCCGGGATATCAAGAAGTATCTCAAATACAGCTTCAATCAGATTTGCGAAAGTCCTGGGTACAGGATTAAGGGTCCTTGGCCCACAGAGTCACAGTTGCAATTGCTGACAGACACTGCAGCTGGGCTATTTATCTGGGCCAGCACAGTCATAAAACTAGTTAAAGCTGGCCCACCCGAGGACGAATTGGATCAAGTCTTGAAAACAACTACTCTTGCAGATACACCCTCTTTGCCCAGCTCTACAATGGGATTTTGACATCAAAATTTATCACACCCTTGCAGCTTACCTGGTTCACCAATGTGACAGGGGCTATCCTTGTAGCACAAACTCCTCTCTCCCTTGAAGATTTTTGCAAGCTATTCCCAGAAATGAAATATAGTAGTGTCCAGTGGGCATGTGAGCAACTAAAATCTGTTCTGGATATCCAAGAAGGGTTGCAATTTGTGCACAAATCCTTTGTGGACTTTCTGGTCACTCTTCCTGCTGATTCCAAATTCCACTTTGACAGAGCACACCATGAACAAAGATTTGCAGCTGGCTGCTTTTTGTCTTTGGAGTCATTACACTTCAACATGGGAAATGTTGAAACATCATACCTCCAGAATGATGATATTCCTGGTCTCATTGACAGGATTCCTAGCCATTTAAAGTACAGCAATCAATTCTGGGCAGCACACCTCACAGCCTGTAGATCCGGAACATTTCCACTAAACAGAATTGCTGAATTCCTCAAGTCAAAGCTGTTGTATTGGCTGGAGGTGATGAGCATCACTCGGAGTGTAGGAAGGGCAGCTGAGTCCTTGGAATCATTGCTAACATGGTGTGCAGTATGTGGATGCTGTTTTGTTGGAGTAATTGACCTGATCAAATCACAGGATATTCAAGATGAGGACTTGAGAAACCGAGTAAAAGATGCACTGTCATTTGTTCGCTACTTTGCAACATGTATTTCAACAGCTGTGCCCTACATTTATCTGTCAGCATTGGTGTTTGCTCCCAGCACTTCCATTACACGCAAAACATATCTGATGGAGATGGCTGGAGTGGTCAAGTTGAACACAGGGGGTGAATTTGTATGGCCTTCACTTCAAGGAGTTCTCCGGGTCATAAAGAGAGGTGACATGTGTTGCATTCTCCCCCAATGGCAGGTACATTGTCTCAGGCTCTGGACAACACAGTTCGCATCTGGGATTCAGAGAGTCAGCAGCAAATTGGACAGCCGCTAAGTGGTCATGCCAGAAGTGTTGTCTGTTGCATTCTCTCCCAATGGCAGGCACATTGTCTCAGGCTCAAGACAAGACAGTTCGCATCTGGGATTCAGAGAGTCAGCAGCAAATTGGACAGCCGCTAAGTGGCCATGCCAATGGAGTGTCGTCTGTTGCATTCTCCCCCAATGGCAGGCACATTGTCTCAGGCTCATGGGACAAGACAATTCGCATCTGGGATTCAGAGAGTCAGCAGCAAATTGGACAGCGCTAAGTGGCCATGCCAAAGGAGTGGTCTGTTGCATTCTCCCCCAATGGCAGCACATTGTCTCAGGCTCATGAGACACCACAGTTCGCATCTGGGATTCAGAGAGTCAGCAGCAAATTGGACAGCCGCTAAGTGGCCATGCCAAAGAGTGTCTTTGTTGCATTCTCCCCCAATGGCAGGCACATTGTCTCAGGCTCATGACAACACAGTTCGCATCTGGGATTCAGAGAGTCAGCAGCAATTGGACAGCCGCTAAGTGGCCATGCAATGAGTGATGTCTGTTGCATTCTCCCCCAATGGCAGCACATTGTCTCAGGCTCTAAGACAACACAGTTCGCATCTGGGATTCAGAGAGTCAGCAGCAAATTGGACAGCCGCTAAGTGGCCATGCCAAGGAGTGCTTCTGTTGCATTCTCCCCCAATGGCAGGCACATTGTCTCAGGCTCTGAAGACAAGACAGTTCGCATCTGGGATTCAGAGAGTCAGCAGCAAATTGGACAGCCCTAAGTGGCCATGCCAAAGGAGTGTTGTCTGTTGCATTCTCCCCCAATGGCAGGCACATTGTCTCAGGCTCTGAGACAACACAGTTCGCATTTGGGATTCAGAGAGTCACAGCAAATTGGACAGCCGCTAAGTGGCCATGCCAATGGAGTGTCGTCTGTTGCATTCTCCCCCAATGGCAGGCACATTGTCTCAGGCTCATGGGACAACACATTCGCATCTGGGATTCAGAGAGTCAGCAGCAAATTGGACAGCCGCTAAGTGGCCATGCCAAAGGAGTGTGGTCTGTTGCATTCTCCCCCAATGGCAGGCACATTGTCTCAGGCTCTGGACAACACAGTTGCATCTGGGATTCAGAGAGTCAGCAGCAAATTGGACAGCCGCTAAGTGGCCATGCCAAGGAGTGTTGTCTGTTGCATTCTCCCCCAATGGCAGGCACATTGTCTCAGGCTCCAGGACACACAGTTCGCATCTGGGATTCAGAGAGTCAGCAGCAAATTGGGCAGCTGCTAAGTGGCCATGCCAAAGGAGTGTTGTCTGTTGCATTCTCCCCCAATGGCAGGCACATTGTCTCAGGCTCATGGGACAAAAATTCGCATCTGGGATTCAGAGAGTCAGCAGCAAATTGGACAGCCACTATGTGGCCATGCCGATGGAGTGTGTCTGTTGCATTCTCCCCCAATGGCAGGCACATTGTCTCAGGCTCCAGGACACCACAGTTTGCATCTGGGATTCAGAGAGTCAGCAGCAGATTGGACAGCCACTAAGTGGCCATGCCAAGAGTGTTGTCTGTTGCATTCTCCCCCAATGGCAGGCACATTGTCTCCGGCTCATGGGACAAGACAGTTCGCATCTGGGATTCAGAGAGTCAGCAGCAAATTGGACAGCCGCTAAGTGGCCATGCTGAAAGAGTGTCACCTGTTGCATTTTCCCCCAATGTGGGCCCATCATCTCGGCTCCCAAGACAAGAAACTTCATATCTTAGATGCAGATGGCCAGCAACAGATCACAAAGCTGCACAGTGATGAGATTTCATCCTTGAGTATGTATCCTCCCTTTTATTGCACCTACCAATCCCTCTTCTCAGACCAAAACCCTGGCAATCTTTCCATCAACCTTCTTCACCCTGGTATAACTACCTTTCACCATCCCTCACCCTCCAACCAGATGGATGGTTGGTGGGCCCAAACAAAGAGCTCCTTCTCTGGATCCCCAATCAATTGATAAATAGGCTACCTCGACCCTTTCTTGTTGGCATATGTGGTGAACCTCCCATGATTACATTTGATTCCAAAACCTTCTATCATGGGAAGCAATGGACCAGATGCAAGACAGGTTAGGTAGGCTCAAAGATGTACCTCCATTCTAATGATGAAATATTATGTGACCAGACAATTTGGGTAGTGAATTGTAGTTAGTAATAAGTTAGTAAACAGAGATTTACCAGCGGCATGTCTGCTAGAAAGGCTGTAGCAGACTTGGAACCACAACAATTGTAAATAGTGTGAGGTATGTACATCCACAATTGAATAGATCCCAGTTTGGCGTGAGAATGTCACTGGTTGCACATTTCAAATTTTTCAGTGAAAAATTGGTGAAAAATGTCCATTATTTTTTACACTTTTTTTTTGCTGAAAACAGAAGAGAATGTTTGCACCACTTTTTCATTTTTAGGGTGAAAATGTGTTCATAAGAAGTTAAAAAATTTCCAAAGGAAAACGGATGGGTATTGACCGAGGTCCTGGCCTGAGCCATCAAAACCACTGATCCCAATGCAAAATTCGTTACACTGTGTTTTGTAGTGAACTGACTTTTATGAGACTTGGAATTATTACTTTCACGGCCAAAATAAATGTTCTAAGAAAATATCTAAGGCCAAAATCGAAGAGGAATGGGACCCCTACAGATGTTTTTGACACTTTGTCACAAGCTACGGCCGTTCCGCCTCGTTTTTGACCTCGATTTCTTCTGTAACACAGTTTAATAGGTCATAGAAGTGTCTCTCCCAAGTCCCATAAAGATCAGTTGGCTACAAACTACTGTGCATCGAATTTTGCATCGCATCAGGGGATTTTGTGCTCGGCGCAAGATCTCAGTCAATACCCATCTGTTTTCCTCGGAATTTTTTAAAATTTACTATGAGTACACATCTGTCGGTTGAATTCGAATTTGAGCCACTTCCGAAGGCGATTGGGCAAGAACTGAGCTCAAGTGAATGCATTTTGCACTTCTAGAACATTTTGCACTCCAAAGCTTAGCTATTATCAGTGACTGCCTAGTCGGCCGAACTAG
>JARJLF010003308.1:0-19070 GCA_029378395.1 Mycena leptocephala | reverse complement strand
AGTTTAGACTCTCCGTCCCACCGACTATTTTTCTCGGCGTTACCGGGCTGTGCTGCTCGTCGGCCTTACCTACTTTATTGATGTCGGTCTGCGCAATCAATGCCAAGCCAAAGCGGCACAGGGAAACACAGAAAAAGCTGCGCAAGACAGGATTCATCCGACGGCGTGCACGGATCATCGATTTTAAACGGCGGATCACGCATTCGATGGGTGTTTGATTGTTAGGATGCCGAGTGGCCTGAGTCCTATTCTTGACGGGCCGAGTCCTATTGTTTGATGGGACTGAGTAGGACTCGGACACGGATGATATGGACGAGTCCCAGTCCTATTCGTGTCGTATATATTCGGAAAGGTCACGGGACTGACGCGTAAAGGGCTGGAAGGCCAAACAAGGTACAACATCCGTGAGCCTGTTACAAGAAGGCGCTACGATAAGCCATTGAAAATGGTTGAAAATGATGTCTTATGCAGAGTCTGGTTCTAACTACTCATTACTAACGAGTGGTTACCAGTACAGTAGTAGATCCAAGGCAAATAGATACAACTATGCCAAACTAAATACAAACTCCCCGGTGTCAATGGTGAGTTTTATATATATATCATTATTACGCCGCAACACCGATAATCGGGCTCAACCAGCTCTCGTAGTCGGCCTCATTGGTTGGGTCACCGGTCACCTTGAGAGAGCGGAGCAGGACTTTGTAATTTCCATTCGGGATGACGGTACCGTTAGCGAAGCTGTTCGAGAGCAAGACCGTGTTGGCCAATAGCGCGATCTGCCAGCTCGTGATTAGACTCAGTCCTATCCGCTGCAGAAAAAAACTCACCTCGTCGCTGCGCGAAAGGTAAGTAAACTCGAGGAGGGCACCAATGATGGGGACCTTGGCGAAAGAACCACCCTTATGGGGGTTGGCAAACGAGATGGATGCGCGCGTGTTCAGGGTGCCAGTAAGCGAGATGTCGGGAGAAACAAGGTCGAGACGGAAGACCGGCGTGCCGAAGGCCTGGCGCCAGAGGACCGTTGGCGCATCCCCTCCAGCGAACGTGTAGTTGATCGGCACATCCTGGATGTCCCCCACCGAATCGAGGACAGCCGGGAGGGTGATGCCGAAGATGCGGTCGCTGTTGTCGACCACCTGCTTGTCCTTGAGCGACGCGGCTAGGCCGAGGTACGTTGCGTGGACGCTTTCGCTGCCGCTGGTGACATAAATGAAACCAGAGTACACTGGGAAGGTGTTCGCGTCAACGCCGTTCGGGGGCTTGATGGTGGCCACGACCTCGTGCGACTGTCCGGGGAACAGAGTGAATTTACCACCGTCGAAGCTAACACTGGCATAGTCGGTGGACAAGGGTACAGGCCCCACACCCGGTAAGATCGGACCCTGCAAAGACGTCAGGTTTAATAATCCTTGGAAATGAACCCAGGAAACACACGGAGCTGCCATCGACCGTAACTGCAGTTCCTGCGGGGACGTGACTGAGGGTATATGTTTTAATGGTCTTTCCAGAGTTCGTGACGGTGAACTTTTGACTGCAAAGGTTCGATTAGGAACAGCAACCTCACGGAAGATATAACATACGGGCCGGCAAAATGCGCGGTGTCATTGAGAATGAGTTCAGTCCGAGAAAGGAGGGTGGTTCCGAAGATCGCATCATTCACTTGCACGAGACCCGCACCCTGCTGGGTAACTGTCTGGAGGGGATCACCATCGGTGTGACTAGAGGAGATGGGCTGGGCCGTAGCCTGGAAGACAGTACGCGCGCCTGTCGCAACTGAACGCGATTTACCCTTGACAGCCAGAAGGAGTGCAGAGCTGCCGGCCATGAACGGCGTAGCCATCGACGTCTAGATGAAATTTGAGCAATCTGATTTTTACGAAAAATGGAGCAATTCCTACGCCCGAAAGCAGAGCCCACGTGCCAAGGGGAATCGGGAAGGTGGACACGATTGAACCGCCCGGCGCGGTAATGGCTGGCTTAAAGTAAAAGTCGTTGGTAGGTCCATATGTGGTGAAGTCGGAGACGAGACCACCAGTAGGAGATGGGAACTGGACAGCGCCGCCACTTTGGGGGAAGGTGAGACTGATTTTTGCTCCCGCAACATATTGTTCCGCGAGCTGAAAATTGGTCGATCGCTTTGACAGGTGAAGGAATACAAGAGAACGTACGAAGACACCATCTTCTGCTTGGATCAAAGCCGCATTGAAGTCACCAACCTGGGCAAACCGTTAATATTACATGCGTGCATATTGGGTCCACAGCAGCGGACCTCAATGGCTACAAATCCATTGCCGTTGCTAAATTGTGCGCGGCCAGTCAGCTTAAGGAAATAAATGACGATTGCGGATGCTCAACTCATAAATCAGTGCAGTGGTTGCTCCGAACGCAGCGAGGTTGGTAAGCTTGGTGACCTAATAATGCTTGTCAAAAATGCACCTAAGGATTGAAAGGATCAACATGTGCGTACGAAGGTACAAGTTCCACGTCGCACGAGGACAACGAATGCGGAAAGATCAGGGGTGGAGGCAGGGAGGGGGTTGCATGCATCGTCGACGACAGTTGTATCGTTGGAGATAACATAAAGTGGCAGGGTACCATTCACCGGCAGGGGGAAGATCTATAGAGCGAATTGTCAGTGCACAGTCACGCCTCTATATGGAGTCGCACATCAAAGTAAACAATGGGGTCATGCGCAACACCTACGACCGTTACGGAGTGGAGTGGAACGACGGTATTGTCCGAGGACGCGACGGAAATGGCGTCAATGGCGTTTCCGGGGTCCGAAGTAAACCAGGAGCCCGAAGAACCCTGCACATTGAGGTCAATTGCTGTGTTTTGAGAGTTTTGAGTATACAAATGGAGACACACCCCATTACCCGCTGCGATCGTCACAATTTTCCCTGAGGCAGCGATTCTGCTGGACACAACCGAGCTCGTCCCTTCGGTCCACCCATCCGAGCCACCGAGACTCATGGTCAGAATATCCATGCCGTCCTTGACACCCAAAAGTAAGCCGTCAACAATGACTGATACACAGGTCAGGCATTAGATCAAGCATCAAGAAGAAAATGATATTCACCGTCGTCGCTCACACCTCCCTCGCAGCCGAAGATTCTGTACGAGAAAATAGTGGAATCGTACGCAACTCCGCTGATGTTGAACGGATTGCCGGGATTTGCTCCAATAATTCCCTGGTGTCGGATAAGATGTGATTCAGAGTATAATCCCACAGTTGGACGTACAGCAACGTGTGTCCCTGATCGACGATGGACTTATTAAACCGAGAGGTAGCCAGCACAGATTAAAATATACGAACCATGTCTGTGGAACGAATGTTCAAAGATGCAGATCAATAAAGGCACATTCTTACCCAGCGCATTGGTCCAAGGGGTCGGCATCCGGCATGGGAGTGTTGCCGCCGTCGTAATCATCCCCGACCAGATCGAACCCACCTGCAATCTTGAATCCGGGGCCGAATCCAGCGCCAAGGAAAGGGTGGGTGTAGTCCGTTCCAGTGTCAAGGCTTCGAGAGGTCAGCCGGCAAAAATGAAAGGGAAAGTGAGCATTGCACCCACATTCCAATTTTAATACCCTTGCCAGTGATTCCCATGGCGTGCAACTTGTCCACACCCTGCGATGCGATAAGCCGTAGTTTAGGAGAGGGAAAAATGCATTTCGCCACGTACAGTTGTGATATGTGTCGACTCGGAATCAGGAAGGCCTGCATCACCCGGAGAGATAGACTTGGAAAATAGCGGCCTGCCATTGAGTTAACACAGAGATCGAGTACAGAAAGAGTGTGTCATGTACTCTGGGCGAGGGAATGAGCGAACGGGGCGGATAGCAACAACGCCGGCTGTGTTGAGGATATTGGAAACGTCTTGGGTGTTCTATGATGGTTTTGAAGTCCGGAGATAGGAATTAGAACGAAGCACGAATGCTCACAGTCAACGAGAGTGATGCTCCGACAAAGATTCCTGGCGCATCGTATTCCTTGTGCACGTTGAAGGAGATTTTCCGCTCCCGGAGGGACCGATACAGCTGGTCATGGGGCTGCAAAACTCTAAAGAAGGGACGATATTTCAGACTAGTAGACTCACAGTGCCTAGTGCTCTCTTGCTGGGGATATCTGACGCTCCCGAAACCTCGACGATGAATTTGTTTGACTCAATAGGCAAATTGGTGACCCGTTCCACGTTGGACAAGGACACCTTAGCGGCAAAGGCGGATGTTGCTCCCAAAAGTGCCAACGAAAGTGCAGTCCTCATGTTGGGAAGAGGGAGGATGAAGAAGGCCAAACAGTGCTTCCGATTTATAGAGTTTGCTCCCGACGTTACCTATCCAGATCTATCCAAGTATCATCTGAGGGGACGTTGATGCCCCAGCGCGGGGAACATTCTTGCCATTAGGTTTCACAGGTATTATATCTCAGCAGAACTTCCGAGTCGAAAGTTGCTGTAAACGAAGCTTGTGAGCGCAGCAACCGTACCCAAGGGCTATACTTGACTGGCCAGCGTCAATCGTTCCCGGAAAGCAGGCACCTCGAGTACGACACGTCTCTGCCAGTCATTGGCGGTGTGTTGATGGACGGACCTATCATAGGACCGGGTGGCAGGTGGGTAGGTAGGATTACACGGCACGGTCCCACTCAGGAACGCCGGGTCCAGAAGTATCCCAATGTACATGCACTAATTAATTTAACTACATCATCGTCCCTGAAATCGCAAAATATCCGCCCGATGTACCCGGCGCTGTTCAACTTTCCATTTTGGCTCGCACCGTTTGTCCTATACAAATAGAAAGTGGAGCCAGGCGATCGGCACCCATTCGACAGGTTCCAGAAGAGTACATACAACCTGAGTAACATGGGCATTTATGTAAGGAAGAATCAATCCTATCTATCGAGTGAAGTATAGGATTGATCCTATCAGCTGATGGATGTCGATGCTCAACAGCCTTTGGTTCCTTCGAACCTTCCCTGACCGAAGCGCTTAGGCGCTTCGCGCCCTAGTGCGCCTTGTGACGGCTATTTGAAGGCTATGAAACCATATGGCGACTGTTGCGAATCAGGTTCTACACCCTACTGGCGCTTGTGGAGCACATCCCCCGACATGCTGGATGAAGAGGAATATCATAATTGACCAATCCGTCACAAGCCCAGTGATCGCAAAAACTACGGTTGGAATCTCCGAGTCAACTGTTGCTGTTGTTCAACTTAATTTGTCGATGTCCAATTCAAGGCTTACAATTTGTACTGCACAATCCCGGCTCAAACCTCAAGAGCGCAAGAAGCACAAGTATCAACTGTAAGCGCCGAAAAGCGTGTGCCATCAGGATCTGATTTCGTCGAGGTCGTCGCAAATAGTATCGACCAAAATAGGACCGCTGTCTACGGAGAGAAGGAGAACTCCTGTGGCGCTCAAGCGATACTGACAATTGGACTGAATGTTCCTCCTGAGTCCTCACCCATTTTGGAACTGGCCGGACCGCGGAGGGAAAGAAGGTCAAAATATCGGGGAGCCCATCTCGCCTCCTTGTTCTCCACAGATAGGATTCGACTAGAAAAACTGATTCTTTCATGAGACATTCAACCTCCGGACAAACACATAGTCGAAGACGAAGTTAAATGGAACTGTTTCCCCTTTGACACGAGTGTCAGTTCATGAAGGAATAAAACTCATCGCATCCACATTCACATCGCAAGCAGTGCAATGAAGTCACTCATGAGTTCGACGAACAAGGGCTCTGCATCAGGTGCTGGTAGTTTTTTTCTCAAGCAAACTATTCGATTTTTGTCAAGATATTTGAATGACATGTTCAATTCCAGCGCCTATACCTCTTCATCAGTCTTCTGACAGTCGCACTTGATTGAATCGGAGCGAAGCGAAGGCAAATCTTGTTCTAATCTGCCAACAATGGGGCACCCACCCTCAAAATTCGCCACACAGGGTCGAGAAAGTAGATTAACGTCTTCTGGACCTATTACCCCAGCACACCGACATCCAAATCCGGTAATTTCCCCCGAAATGATGATTTTTGGTGTGAACTTAGTATCCGTAGCATAAATTTGACGCGATGCATGCAGTACGGTAGTCTCTCATAAACAGGCACCACAACAATATTAGTGCTCATGCCTCGCATGTTGTAGTACCGGCACTTTATCCTCCGTCACTTCCATAGTGATAGATATGACTGGAGAACAGCCTCGGCGCCGTGCTGCTACAGCATTCCTAAAACTCCCATCCTTCTTCACGAGATCGGAAAGAGAAGCCAATCGGATCCGTGTTGGGTCGGATGACCGAATTATTCTATTTTCCCGAATTGACGTGATTGGACGGCACCGAGCCGCATGTTTGTGTTTCAGCACCGTTCTCGAACACTTGTTATTGTTTGGTCAGAAGTGGAATCTGGGTTCCTTGCATCGGTACAGCATCTGCGTGTTTTTTTCCTTCTTTTTTGAGCTTCATCTCATCGCATCGTCTTCGTCGAGCGTAGTGCGTGCCCGCCTTAGCATAATCGCTCGCCAGCTCATTTTGTTGTGAAGACTCAATTGCCACTGACTTTTTTTTGATAGTCAGCAAAACCGCGGAACTCAGTTATCAATGTCTTCAGTCTTCTTCTTCCATTCCAATTATGATTATGACCTTTCCCCGGCGCTCCACCTTTCCGCCTCTCCTTGCATTCGCTCAAACAACGAAATTAGAAGTGTGTCTTGGGTCAATGTCTGTGGTGCTATTTCAAAAGATGAGCATCTCATCGGATTTCCACAGCCTCTTGTCGGACCTACCTAGTGATAGAAAGGTGTGATGATAGCAGCAAGATTTGACAAATCCATCTTCGACTTCTAATTCCCCACGGGATCCACCGCCGTCAGCAAATCCATCGTGATGATAGGACGCTCCTTGATCAATCGGGGAGAGATCGCTCATTTGAATGTTTGTCCCTGAAAATTTCATCGCAGTCCTCGGTCATATTACTCTGCCGATGTTTTAGTTGTACAGTCGGGGATAGTTCGGTGTTTGCCTCCCAGCAGTCACAGGTGGTGATTTACCACCCTTTAGCGTCTGCACCGCATTTGTCGGATATATGACATCTCAGCCAGACGGATGCCTGCCTGTTCACTCGAAGTATTTTGCCCTCTCAGCGATGCTCCCCACTTCACCCGACACAGTCGACAAAATTTTTCAGTACACTGCTGTAGCTGCAAATTGCCTTCAAGATATTGCAGCTACGGCCCAAATACCCTTCCTCGACAGTGTCTGCACAATCTCTTTAACAATCATTCCCATTGTGCAGGTAGGTCATTCCGCGAGTGACTGCGATGGCTTGTCTCAATGACATTACAGGATATAAAATTTCAAAAGGATCGATGCCTCGATATGATGGAGAAGATCCACCAGTTACTCTGTGGGCTCACGAACTTGTGCATCCACGCGGATAACATCCGATCTCCGAAGGTTCTCAACCAGATCGCTCAGTCGACACTGTATGTCTCATTGACTGGCTTCTGTGCACTCATTTTCTGACTGGTCACAGCACTCTTCAAAAATTTCATTCGTGTTTAAGGGCGCAGCGAGAGCTGGGAACAATTAAGCGCCTTTTCAAACAAAATGAAATCATCGCACAACTTGATGGCTGTGCGGCAGCGCTCAAGACGACTCTGGAAATTTTTATGGTAGGCTGCTGATTGTGGACGACACCAAAGCTGACCCCTGCTCTGAAAGATGGAATATGGCTTTGGAATTACAAGTGTTCTTGTCGATTTCAGGATTGATAGCGAAAGGCGCCATCAAGAGCTCCTCGAGCTAATCTCGTCCCAGAGTGGATCAATGGATAATGCGTCTTCGGTATGGATGATTCTTGAACTTCTGTCCTTGTGTTCTGAAATGAAATGTCAGTTTGGAAGAAGTTCATTGAACACTAGGTGAATAAAATTGACTACTATTTCACGAGCAGTACTCATTCTGTACGACCACAGTTCTGGTTCCCTTTCTTTACTCCCCGCCTGCCCAAAGATGCTCCACGGGCGGGACTCTGAGCTCAAGGACCTCCTTGATAGCCTTCTCTGTGATCCTGCCCGAGTGGCCATACTTGGTCCCGGTGGGATGGGGAAGACAACGCTAGCCATGGCCGCGCTGCACGATGATGCTATAATCGAGAAATACAACCTCCGGCATTTTATTTCATGCGAATCGAGCACTAATTGCGGAGACCTGGTTACTCATATTGGTTTACATTTGGGGCTGGATGTGGCCTCTTCTCCACTCTCGAAAGCAATTGTCCAGCACTTTAGACAGTGTGGACCATGCCTCGTCGTGCTCGATAATTTTGAAACACCATGGGAAGCAGTAGAATCTCGGGGACCGGTTGAAGAATTTCTATCTTTGTTGGCTGATATTCCGAGCCTTGCGTTGCTGGTGAGCCTCTCTCTTTTTTTTCCACACGCTCAGTGCTGATCAATTCCCAGGTTACCGTGCGAGGAGCCGAACGGCCTGGGAAGGTGAAATGGAATCGGCCGTTTCTCTCTCCCCTGGAGCCTCTTTCTCCTTCTGCCTCGCGGCAAATATTCGTGGAAGTCGCTGATGAACCCGGCAGCGGAGAGGAATTGGCCTTCGATCATCTGTTGGACCTGACAGGCAGTCTTCCCTTGGCTGTCAGTTTGATGGCAAACGTAGCATCATTCGAAGGATATTCGAGCACTTTAGCTCGGTGGCAGACCGAAAATACTTCCCTTCTTTCAGAGGGACACGACAAACGATCCAATCTCGAGAAATCTATCGCCCATTCGCTCAGCAGTCCTCGCATCTCCTCGTCTCCACATGCGAAGAATCTTCTCTCATTGCTTTCCTTGCTCCCAGATGGAATCAGGCCACAGGACATCCTCGCAGGCAAAGTCCCCATTCGTGATGTTCTTAACTGCCAATCAGTGTTGCTCGGCACATCTCTGGCATACATGGATGTGAAGGGACGCCTACATACATTGAGCCCCGTTCGTGAATACATTCGGCGTATCCAACCACCTCCACCCACCCTGTCCCGGCCGCTTCGGACATATTTTCAAGAGCTGCTTGAGCTCTGGAGATTGACTCATCGTTTCGCTTCTAACGATCTCGTCCCGACGCTGCTTGGGTATCTTGGAAACATCAACCAGCTCATACTCGAAGGCTTATCCACAGATGACAAACCTGCATGGATAGCAATCGGAGATAGCATCATCACACTGGACCGTTTCTCAATAATCATGATGCAGGGCGACAGTCCACTCACTACATTTTGATGGCCCCTCGGCCAACTTGGTCCGAGGTCGGCTGAGGTTGGCCGAGGTTGGCCGAGGGGCTCGACCGGGTTGGTCGAGGTTGACCGAGGGGTTCGATCAACCCGGTCGAGCCCCTCGGCCAACCTCGGCCAACCTCAGCCGACCTCGGACCAAGTTGGCCGAGGGGCCATCAAAATGTAGTGACTCTTGCAGAAACTTCCTCAGTTGATCGAAGCGACGGGTGATGCATCTTTGCGATGGAAATACGCCGGTGGAACTCTTAGGAGATCATATTATTACAAGACCCCGGTTCCCGACGGTTTGATCGAAGGCGGGGTTCAATACTTCAAGGCGGGAACTCGTCCCGTAGAGGAAGGTACGGTTATTTCTACTGTAAATTGACCTGGCGCTAATTGCTGTAATTACAGCTGTCACCTTCCATAATGCAGTGGCGTGGCATTATTTGACAACCGGCCACAAGGACCTTTCAAAGGCAATAGAATTCAACCAACGCGCCTTCGCTTTGGCCGAGAAAGCGGGTGATGTCGACCTTCAACTGCAGTCTCTAGACACTGAATTTTATACTGCCCATATAAACCAAGATCCATACCGGGCAATTGAAACAGCGCACAAAGCCCGGGACGTTGCGGGGTTCATATCGTCAAGTCCTGTGGGATATCCCTGGATCCAACGGGAGGCCTGGGCTCAGTGTTGGATGGGCAATCTATCCCGTGCACTTGAACTCTGCACAGAGGCGGAACAGCTACTGACCTCGCTCGGAATGGAGGGCTCCGACTGGTATCTAGAAATTCTCGATGTACGCGCGGATGTCGGCTTCCGTAAAAGCGAGTATCTGGAAGCACGCCAACTACACGCACAGATTGTTGAAAAGACGTCTCCGACATGCTCGCAGTGGTACCACGCTAATTCCCTCTGCTTTATCGCGCAGCTGGATATTCTTATGGAGGGCAAAGTCACTGACATCGTTTCCAATGCGAAAGCTGCGGAAAATGTGTATGTGTCCTTTGGCTCTCGAAGGATTTTGTTTTGTTCCTGGTTGACTGCGGAGCTCAAGCTCCAGCGTGGCGATATCGACAGTGCTAGGGCCGATGTTTTGGACTGCCTCTCGAAGAGCCGGGGCATCTACCCAGACCTTCCACAATTTTGCTTGGCAGCACTGGCCGACCCAGCACACAGAATGCACGGGGTAATGGACACCTTCCGCTGGGCTATGATTTCCCTCGCATTCGTGCAAAAGAAGAAGGATCCCGTCGGCGCAGTAAACGCCCTTCGGAGTATTGCGGATCTGTACAGCATTATGTACGAGGAAGATACCGCTCTCAATCTCTTTCACGCGGCACTGGAAGGAGGAACCAAGATGGATATACATCGCCTCAGAGCACAGTGTATGGTTGGGATTGGGGATATTATGCTCCGCCGGGGCGATCCCATGCAAGCGAGGGAGATGTGGGGCGCTGCTCAGCCTCTCTTTATCCGTTCGTCAAGGATGAAGGATGCGGCAGCCGTTGAAAAACGACTGCAACAACTTCCACCGACTCAACGGGACACTTCACCCTCGCTCCAGGCGATTTGGGATGCTAAATCAACCGACTCTGCATCAATTAATAGGGTTATTGCAGACGGTTACACACCTGCCATGGAAACGGGCTTAGAAAAGCTAGAGACCCTGTCGGCGCCGACCACGTCTCCATCGCTGCATGTCGAAACCGTCGTCGAGCCGGGGATTTTGGTCAACCAGCACACAAAACTGCCAATATAATCACATCATCCACGGCTCTACCAATTTTCAGTTTTCAGATGCCACGCTTTCTTGCAGAGATATTTTTTTCATTGGACGGGGCGTACATATGTAAATAGCCAATGGCACTTCCCTGTCTTCCATAACTGGTTATCAAACATTTCTTGTGGCGGCAATAGCCCACGGCGGTACCCGAAAAGTAGAGTGCTTTATTATGACTGGTTTTATCGGACTAAGATACGATGCAAAAGTAAGCCCGTCAGATGGACGAGGGGAAAAGATTGGCCCACATAGAAATCCGCTTGGTGGTGTCCCTGGAATGTAATTAATGCCTCCGATGAAACGGGCAATGACCTGCTCAAGGCCGCGCTGCGGGTCAAGTCAACGAAACCCCACAAATCTTGGGAACTCAGATTAACGGTAGGTAGGTAGGTAGGTAAGTAGCATTACACGGCACGGTCCGAATAACGAACGCCGGTTTCCAGGGATTTTCCCGGTGTACAAGCAAGCGTAAATACACCATCGCCCCTCGATTAACGGTAGGTAGGTAGGTAGGTAGCATTACACGGCACGGTCCGAATAACGAACACCAGTTTCCAGGGATTTTCCCGGTGTACAAGCAAGCGTAAATACACCATCGCCCCTGGACTTTCCTCTCCCACCTAGACCAGACTTGCAGACCCACGGTCCGACCTAGACAACAGTGAAAAGCATTCAAACAACCTGGAATATCCACAACGGTCAGCAAGCCAGCTTGCACGGTGCACGGGGATGCGTAGAATACTTCAAGGACATCATGCACATATTTTGCAAGTACAATTGTCGCACGCTCATAAATTACGGCTTTCAGAAACTCAACAGTGGTGAGTTCGGCCATTTTTGTCTGCAAGCGTAGCACAGTGTGGAATAACTTGTCCAGAAACGTATTGCTCAGGGTCATGACATCGGGTGATCCCTGACATCCCAACAGTGCGTGTTCTGGACTTTCCACCTTGCTTTGGCAGAATCGACAGAGGCGCAGATGACGAGGTACAGGTGGCAGTGCATGATCAACATGCCGCAATTTTTCTAGGGCAAGCTGATGGGTAGACAGCATGATTGAAGTCATAGCTTCACGATGCTCTTGTGCCTTAACCACAGATAAGTAATGCCTCAGAAATAGGGTCTTTTGGGCAGCAAGTTCGTCCTTTTGGGGTTCACGGCGACCGTGCAGCAAGTAGAGCTTACCCGACGAGTCAAGTTCATCTTGCAGCCATTTCAATGCCAGGCTCTCGATGGATTTTCGATAATCCTCAACGCTTTTTTCCGTCGCATTAGCGCGGTCCAAAACGGGGCATTCAAAGGGCAATTTGGTAGCTGCCATTAGTACATCCCTGTCCACGATTTTTTACCGGCTGCCGCTAGTTCAATTGAACTGTTAAGGCTAGCTCGAGCAAATGGGGAGTTTCAGGGAGAGGATATATCGCAAGTAGCCCAGCAAGATCATGAAGCGACGAGTACGAAGTGGCATAATTCCGGTCCCAGTGAAGAGCGGTGCGAGCATGGATCCGGATTGAGAATGAACATTTATCATTTGCCGGAGGACATCAACCTGAACCGCGCATAGCTGCTTGACGTGTTTATCTTCACTGTCCGGAGAGACCTCGCACCCATGGATGAGGTGATAGTCTACGCGTGCCATATAGAGGGTTTTTGGCTCCTTCGGTGTCAGCCGTCCTGTGGAATCCTCTATTCCATGATCCTATGCGCGCAATACCGCGCTGTGCTTGCTTTCGCTTTGTAGTGGTCTTCGAACATGTTCCAAGTGTCGGTTCGAAAGTGCATCCCGACATATTTCTCTTGAACTTTTACGGTCAGAGTGGTTTCTCTAACTTGAACACGAGGTTTTCAGACTTTATGAAGAGTGAAGATCCAGGTCTGAAGTGCTTGGATGCTCTGAGGTCAGTAGACCCCGAGTGAGCTGGCTGGGCGCGCAGGAGTCTGTGATTCGAGCTTAAAGTAAAACGTGAAGAGTGTCGCCCAAGTAAGAACTCATATTCGGTGATGGCCGCTTGCATCGCCACACAGGGGATCAACAGCGTGGAAACATCGGTTTTCCAAAGTAAAAGGAATTGAGCACTCATATTTAGTGCTTTGAGGATCAGTACCCCCAAGGTACAAATGTAAAGTGACCCGGAAAGTACTTATTCACAAAGTGCTACATATTAGTGCCGAAATTGGTAAATTAGTGCCTGGGTACTAATATGCAGTGCTTTTACTGTTTACAGTGTGTCGGTGGTAGTCTCTCTGGGACTCCACGAGAGTTGTTGAGACTCTGAGATATTTTTGGAGTTTCAGGGAGCCCGGAGTCGTGAAAGGTAAGGTGGCCGACCAAGCCGATGGTCGGCCCATAGCCCTTTTTGGTAATCTTCCCGCCCCATTCCTTTGACCTGCAGGAGAACGCCTCAAAGCCGGAATTCATGCATTGAAGACAGAATACAAAAGAAGATAGAAATTAATTCGCAGTAGGCACGAGTACCACGGCAACCAGTAAGACATGGGTAGTAGGATCGACTAGGAAAAACAAAGGTGGGGACGCTAATATTAATCTTGACGTGCACGGGATAAGGAAAACGCGCTGGGGGGCTACCGAACGTGGTGGTGGTACAGGCGCAGCCCCCTGGCTTTCCCGTGCGAACGCGAATGTAGTCGCTACCGAATCGTGGTGGTGCGGAGGACGCACAACCGTCAAATGTGCAGTGCTCCGAGATGTGGGGCGGAGCGTGCGCGTGACGATGGGCTTGGGCGCAAGGATCGTGGTAGCGTGACGGGGGCCATGGACCAGGGCGCGAGGTGGCTCATCTGGATGTCGAGGTGGCCAATGAGGTGAGTGTCGCCGATGCGCAGGATCACCGCGGGGTCGCGGGTAGCAGGCCATGCGGACCGTTGACCGCTCACTACGGTGAGGGAAGGCAGGGTGGTCGACAGGATGGACGGGGTGGCGGAACGTGGACACTCGAGCCTTCCTCGGGTGAATGGGCGATGTTGCCCGACGGTGTGCTAGGGCTTATCGCGGCGGGCGGGTGCTTGTAGCTGTTGATGGTGTGGGCCGTATGCGTAGTGGCGTTTGATACAGCGGTCGCAGAGCGTGCAACGGGTGTGCTATGCTGGGTCGAGCTGGTGTCCGCGAGGTGGGAGGCGAATCGCAGCCGGGATACCTAGAGGGGTGCGTGCATGCAGAGGTATAGTCGCTGCCGGTCGTGTGGTCGGTGGCACACCAGAGCAGCGAGGAGATGCGGAGAAGCTGTGAAGAGAGTCAGCAAGGGAAAGAAATCATCGAAATTAGGGAGGGACGAGAAAGGGGTGGGAGGAAGAAGTAAAGCGAGCGCAGAACGTACCTCGCGTGGATGTGACGAGGGATGGGATAGGGCTATTGTTGAATGGACAGGCTACGATTCGATGGCGTGGTTGTCGTGCCCTTGGTATTGCTGGGGGTCTCGCGGGTGAAAATGCTCGCGATGATCTTGGGGTACTGCGGGAATCGGAGAGGGTCGGCCTGCAAAAAAAGAGGGTTGAGCTATATGGGAGACGGACGAGGTGGAAGGAAAGAAAGGGATCGAGAGCACCTACTTTGGACGCTTGGGGTGGACATTCATTGCGGCACGTACGGCGGCGGTCTGCATAGACCGTGATGGACAGCGAGAGGGCGAGCGGCATGGAGGGTGCGTACAGCGGGTGATTGTAGATACTGCGGAAGCGAGCGGCGCTCGCTCGCGTGCATGAGGCTAAGCTTGAGCTCGAGTTTGAGGGCGGGGCTTAAGCCATGCATGCGAGTGGATGGTAATTGTGCGTGAGCTTGGCAAAGACGCGGTGGGAGAAGCGTTGTCGGATGGACGGGTGAGAGTGCTTGGTGTAGCCGAGCCGCATGCGAACGTGCGCCCCACGAAACAGGGTCCCCGAGATGGAGATGGCGGAGCTGTAACGATGTTAGCGAGAGGAAAGTGGGAAGGAAGGTGTGACATACATTGGGCGCGGGGCACAGGCGAGGTGCAGGCGTCAGTCGTCAGGGACTGGTATGCGATGGCGCAAGGTAGCGGTTAAGTCATGAAGCAGCAAAGCGGCGGTGGGCGCGTGCGGGCGGGAACGGAGACGCGTGGGAAGGGCAGAGGGCGGCCAGTGGAGGGTAACGGCGTGCGGTCAACGGCGTGCAGCGAGGTGAGTCGTGGTCCTCGTGCGACGTGGCGTTGGCAAGCGAGACGGCCCCGCCACACAGGCGCAAACAAACGCGTCGCGTGGACGCGTAGGTCGCGGAAACCGTGCCGGTTAGGAAATGTAGGTTGGTTGGTTGCAATTGGGGGTCGGGCGAAACCGTAGCGCGTAGGGTTCCGTTGGTGTAGGCCAGGTCTTACTGATAGATAGAGGCCATAGGCCGGCGTAGGTGTTGATTTTGCTTCGGGAGGTTTGGACAAGATAACGTACACACTAGATCATAGGTAGCCCATTGAAATACCCCGTCATAAGTGAACGTAAAGCCAAAAAAAAGGAATTGCGGAATAACGCTAGCGAATGTGGAGGGCGATGCCCAAAGAACGATTGCGAGTATTTCGCAGAGTACATGCCCTGTCCATCGATAACGTTTTCGCTGGCTTCTTACGCTCTACCCTGGGTACCAGACGACGCCTCCTGGCCGCCTGGCGATTGCTCTTATGTTGAATATTGATTCAAAATGGGCGCACTCGTATACTTGTATCACTCCCGATCCATCCCCCTTGCCTCCTTTGATTTGCTCTGCCAATCTACATTCGGATCCCTGTACCTTATCACTTCATACATGACTTATTATGATCGTATCCTACCTCGTGCCCCTTCAGTTTTTAGGGGTTTCTTTCATCTTCAATCACGTCTTCAAATCTTTCAGTGTTGCAGAAAACTGCCTATTATCAGTGACTGGGTACTGGGCCACCTCAGCGGGTTTGACCTCGTGCGCACGGATAAAATAGGGTGAACACAAATATATGGGCACTTGAAGAAAGGTAAGGATCATATGACTGAGTGGATATATTTTATGCGATGGTTTCCTGGCCTACCGATTTTTGTCTTCTGGCACTTTCCCAAGATGGCAAAAACAGGGCAGTGGGCCACCACCTTAAATCATTGGGTTGGACTTGTACTAGCCACCCCAAATTAACAAAGTGATATTAGCCCACCATTATATACACCCAAAATGCGAATCCGAGGTATATCAGCACCATAAGTAATTCCCTTCAAGCCAAGGTACATGGGTGAAATCGGGACGCGACACGGCATGGGCATTTCGCGCACACGAATTACCACGGCACAGCGGAGGCTGAAGGATTTTTGGGACCAAAACATGGCATCCAAACGTGTCTTCCTGTTTGGGAATATGTTTCCCGCACGATGTAAAATCAACCCCAAAAGGATCATTTTTGACAAGAGTTTTCGATGCCGAAAACAGGGAGAACAAAGCAAATTTCGCTATTTGGGTCCCAAACCCAGCTCTTTTCTTGCGTGAAAAATGCCACTAAAAATAATGTATATTCCTGGATGCGAAGAGGTTTCATTTCAAGAGTACAAAAAAGAGGACAGAAAAGCCATCGGTTTCAGCTCATGTTCCAAGGGAGCCTAAAAATTGGCCAAAGGGAGAGACATGTTTGGATGCGATGTTTTTGGTCCAAAAATCCTTCGGCCATCGCAGTGCGGGCGTCGGTCACCACACACTACATTTTGATGGCCCCTCGGCCAACTTGACCGAGGGGCCATCAAAATGTAGTGACAGTGTTCGGGCGCGTGCTGTAGACGCCATCTCCACAGCGCGGTATATCCAACAAATCCAACGTGCATTGTCCTTCGAGTTTGCGGAAGGACACAGATCTTCAGGGTATGGGCAGTGTCCCCTGCTTGTAACTTCGATTGGTTGGTCGTTGGCGTGGCTTCTGAATTCTGCAGTGGCCTCCAGCATCGGTGAGGGGAAATGCTAGCTCGGCGGTGAGACGGTTTTGTGGTTCACGCACCTTCTGATCTATGTTCCATCTATGGTTTCGTACTCTCGGACGCGATGCTGGTGGGCCACTGCATCGCTGCATTCAAGGCCCTCCTAGACTTAGCCTGTCGAGGTCTCTATACACAGCTGGGCAGACAAAATGTCTAGAGACCTACACAATCTTCTTTGTGTAGGTCCGCATAGCTCTGTGTGGTGGTGTGTAGGCCTGTCAAGGTATGTAGATGTCAGGCTAGGTCTGCATAGCTTCCTAATGTCACCTTGGAATACAGTTGAAAGTGTTGAAAATTTACGAAATTAACCCCAGTTTAGTTGAGCAGAGATGAGATTAGGTATCTACACTCATCTAGACGGACCTACGCGGGGTCTGCTTAGGTGACCCACACACATCTTTTCGAGGACTACAACGCTAACCCAGGAGTCTTCGGAATTTGACGGGTTTGATGACCGGTGGAATCCAACAGTGGCCCATTGGATTCCAGTGGATATGCGCCCCATTGGGCCTGACCCTTGAATTCCAATGGCCTCATATTCAGATACCAAGGCAATGGCTGATGCGACCAAACATCACGAAAAAGAGGTAAAATAAAGCAAAACTTCACGAAGGAACTCGAACCCACGACCCCCGCACATCCTTGAACATTTCAGCAGACAGAGTACGACCTCGAGGGCATACTGCAAACATGAAGCCCACCTTTTGGCTCTATACAACGTGGTATTAACGCCCGTCAAGGGAACCCATCTCTCTTTTAAAATTTCGAGGTGTTGCCAGTTGGTCGTTGGCATGCAAGGCAAATTCTCCCAAGACAAACCTGACAATTCAACTTGACTATTCAAAAGTTGAGGGAGCTTGGGTTTTGATATAAGCTGAGTGCAAGATCACCATGGTGTGGCATGGTCTAGCCGCCTCTACCAGTTCTTGTATTACATTGTTGTAATCCACATATTATTTCCAGGAGATCGCCATCTCACACGTAGCAGGACAATTAGGCAAATGACACACTATAGTATTTTACGGGAAGCATTACACTACCACACTGCCCGAGGAGTATTAGAGGAGCATTGCTGATTGGAGGCCTGGAAGTTGTATCAGTGGAAGCCATAAGGTGAATCGGTAGCTGAAAGGCAACATGATGAAATCTATGAGGAAACCAGTTGGATTTCACAGTAACCATATAACAATATGGAAAATCACCAACAAAAACATACAGTTCCTGGAAGCCTCAGGCCGCAATTACATCAAGCTCTTTCTCATCACCGATGTCTACCTTATCCAGGGCTTCGATGTCAGACAGATCATCCTCCAGTTCTTCCACAGTCCCAGATGGGGCATTGAGCTCTGCCAGACGAGCTGAGTTGTTTTTGTGTTGCCTCAGCACATCTTTGCTGATACCAGCAAGTCTCTCCTTGATATGTTGAACCTGTTTGGCCTGTGAAGAGCGTTCAAATAATGGTCTTGCTTTCTCCCACAACTCCACTGCCTTAAGCGGCTCACTGTGCCCCATAGAAATGTCTCCAAGTTGAAGCATGCATTCGGCTCTGCTGTGATGGACATCCATGTGGGTGAATCCTTCTAGAGCAACTGTAAACAAACTGATGGCTGTAAGCTCATCATTCTGAGAAAGGAAGACATCTCCGAGGAATTTTAGAGCCTTGTAGATTCCCAACTTCTCTGTTCTTTTAAGACAATGCACAAGAAAAACAGTTGTCCAGCTCAACATTCCATGCAAACAACCCCAGCGATTGGTATCACCAAGCCGCTCCAAACAATAATTTTGCATTTGGGAGTAATCCAAAGTCACTTTAAGACACCTTGCAAGTATTGTCTTTGCTGCCAATGAATTTCCCTCCCTCAGGTGGAGATCTGCAAGAATAATATTACACATTGTCACTCCCTCAACATCTAACAATTTTCTGGCTCTGTCACAATTCCTCTGCACATCATTCTTTGGAGCACCAACCAACACATCAATTTCAGCGACACTGAGTAAAGCAAAGCCATAGGTGTAGGGATCCTGTATAGTGGTTCCTTCAAGAATGCTATCATGGATACTGCG
>JARJLF010003307.1:0-19073 GCA_029378395.1 Mycena leptocephala | reverse complement strand
CGGAGAATAGAGAGCCCAGTTGACTCGGTGTTGGAATTAACTGCGACGCCGTGCTCCTCTCCGACCACTGGGCCTGAATCTTGTTCATAACTGCAGGGGACTTGATGTTCCGCAAATGTTCCGCATTCGAATCTACAACTTCCAGAATTCTCGCGACTGCAATCTGCGCCCTGACAGATTGGCGATGCTGGCTGGCAGAGAAGGAGGATCAAGAATGAGACTAGATACATATTCAGGACTGAGGAAAATAGCAATATCTCCAGATTTGCCTGGCAAGTCAAATCTCGACGCAATCAGATACGGTTTTATCCTCAATCTGAATATTTAGCTCGAATCTCGTGGGTTTCTGAATTGGGTCTTGTATTTGCACGCGGCTTCTCCCGGCCCTGGAATGTCCTTATTCGTGATATTTGTGCCCACAAGGAACCTGATTCCTTCCCATACCAGATAGCACTTAAGGAGTGCATTCGCGATCGAGGGCTGTCCATCTGCTGCACACCCTTGATCCTCCTACCGTACAATGCGGTCTATACTTCGCCTTAACCTCGCAATTCTGTTCTGTGGATGGAAAGCAGTGACGGCCACGCCTTTGATCCGTTCCACTCCCTCGGTGCGCAATAATGGCTGACACCGACTTTTAGACTCACCCGCGATTTTGCAGGACGATTCTGTTGCTGTTTTATCACCAGGGACCATCACTATAACAAGGATTCATAGGCTCCCAGCTGTCAGTGCGAACTACTTCGAGATGCCAGATAGTCTGACAACCAATAGGGAGTAAATACGCCTCGTGTCTGCGAAGAGCCTGAGGGGCTGACAATATGTCCATGTTGTGGATGCGAAACAAAAATACTTGATGGCATTATGCCGACCTGTGAATAATAGCTAGACGTACCTGTAGCAGCTGCTGAAGTTCCAAATGTATCCGCCCTGCTCGAGACGATCGGTGCTCGACTGACTGTCAGTCTTCCAACAGATCCCTGCGTGAGTGAGATCAACAGTCTCGGGGGATCTTCACAAACCTGGACAACTAGGTCATCTTAAAAGTGAGTATTTAACTCGGATCTGGCGGGCGTGTCGAACTCCCCTAAATTAATGATTGGCATACGATACCCTTTCTATTACGCCCGGGTACACTCAATTTTTGATATTGAGTACCATTGAGTGAAATCGTGAGACAAATAATCGTGATACAAATAAAGTGGCCCGAAACTGGAACCGGCATGTCCTGTATCAGCTTATCGTTTACTCACAAGTGATTATATAGATCCTTTGACGGTCATCCGTAGTGTTGCCGTGGTCAGGTCCTGACCCGCTGCTGAACCTGAACTGATGTCGAACCCAAGTCGAACCTGAACAGATCACCACCCTCCAAATTGAACAAAAAAGCATTGGCGTGAGCACATTGTAGGTATATGACCCACTTCAGGCCCATTTAAGTCACATCCCGCCCGATTTTCAGTCCTCAAAACAGCCTGAAAGGGTGCTCTAATTTCGAGACTTGGGATTGCATCAAACTGCCATAAGATAGACACGATTCAACTAATTGTGGAATTGAGCGCCGTCAAAAAGTTCAGCTGAGTCCTTCTGGGGATGCAGAGCTGATAACGAAACCGAGGAGGACCTGGAAAGAATTTGGAGTGCATCTAGGGCTTGGGAAGAAAAAATGGGTTCGAACTGAACTAGACCAGAGCCTAGGTCCGTTCCGCAAATTCCCTGAACAGAACCCGAAGTCCAGTTTGAGGTTCAGAAAATTGGGGTGCTGAACTGGACCGAACCGCGACGGACCGATCCGGCAGAGCTTGAATAAATGATAGGAAAAGATGCGCGCAGATCACACCAGAGTCTGGTTCACGGTTCACCCGTTTTAGGAGCTTCTGCTGGGTATCCGTAGGCGGAAGGGCTCTCGACTCTTTATCTTTCGACGCACCCACAGCCGCCAACAATCACGCTGCGCATTTTTAATCCCGGATGATGGGCACGCATTGCTGCCGTTCACTGATAAGATAAAGGTCATACCAGAATGTCTGGGTTACCGAGACATACACAACCAAGCGTGCCAGAGAAATTCCACTTTGCTGATGAACAGACACAGCCATTCAAAGTCATGACGCGTTTCGCTGCTCTCGTAGACCGGGATAAAATCAGTCGTCCGTGACGAGACCACGGGTCAAAACACTGACTGTGCATGAAAGAAATAAGGACACAAACGTTTCAGATATATCTGACCGCAACAAACTCACACGGTTCAATCATTGTTGGGAGAAGCACACCATGGTGGTTGGAACCTGAGTTCTCGCTGACAGCAACGCCCTGAAAGATAGAAGAACCGCAAAGAGGCAGTGTATGTGTTCCACGACAACGATGGTGTATATATGTACCACTTGGGCCGATCTTACATCCACACGACTCGACAACCTGGAATTCTCGAAAGCAATGGTGGCCAATGGTACCCCCCGTATCTATCCTTCGATGAATGAACTAATGCCCCCGAGTCATAGAGGAAACCAAGAACTCGGTGCTTCTTGAATATGCCGCACTTGCCGCAGAGACCCTGCAGATGATAGCAGTCCCATAATATTCCATTTTTGGAACCAATTGCCAACATTAGCCAGCTGCTCTTTGAGGGTTTAAATGTAGGTTCTCCGCGACACGCCCTTTCCCTCACTCTTTTCCATCCACTCATCTCTCGTTTAGTCGACCAGAATGAAATCCAACAAGGAGGCCTACCTTCAGATCGTCGACTTGATTCATCAGTTTGAATGTGCTATAATCGGAACCTGCGTCGCATATCAGTACAATCTCCCTCTAGAAACCCTCCGCATGATGGGAGAATTTGCTGAGTGAGGCTACCGATAAAACTCGAGACTTGCGACATCTAACCAGTGACATAACCTCAGAACCTTGCAGAAAATACACAGCTGTCTTCATTCCCAACAGCAGCTCGGAAGAATAAAATTGTTTCTCAAACAAAACGACATCGCTGTGCAGTTGCAAAAATGTCGAAATGCCATGCAAGAAACTCTGGCGATTTTCAAGGTCTTACCGATTTCTTTGCTAAGGTCTATGTTGACATGTGAGCCCAGTTGAAAGGGTCGGTCAATATCTTGGCCTCGATGGATACAATGGGGGTCAATGCTGAACAACGTCATCGCGATTTGGTCGCCATTCTTGAAGAATATGATAACAGATCAGATTGGGAATGTTCTTGCTCGGTGAGCATCCTTTTGGCGCAGATGGAAAATTATTCACTTGAGATGGCATATCAGCTCAATAGCAGTTTGCCGAACCACAGCAGGTGTCAAGAAATATATTATCATACCGCCTTGACGACAACTAACCATAGCATTTTAGCACCAGTTTTGCACCGGTCCTCCCGGCGCACCCGAAGATTTTCCACGGACGAGAGAAGGAGTTGATGTCCGTCGTTGCTGTGTTGCTGGTGCAGCCAGCCCCATTCGCAATTCTCGGCCCAGGCGGAATAGGCAAGACCACACTAGCAACTTCGATTTTGCACCACACCGATATTATTTCAAAGTATGATAATCGATATTTCATCCCATGCGATTCGGCCAGCACACCCGGTGAACTGCTCAGCACTGTTTTCTTTCATCTAGGGCTTGAGCCTCACGAAAGCCGGTGGATATTCTCATTCACCATTTTTCCAACAATGGCCCAGTCATTCTTGTGTTGGACAACCTGGAGACAACCTGGGAGCCAAAAGAAAATAGACGCGAGGTCGAGGAGATTCTGGCCCAGTTATGCGGCGTGCAACAATTGGCTTTGATAGTGAGTCCTCCTACTTATGTTACTGGCAAATGACCATACTAAACTTGAGGAAGATTACGCTGCGGGGTGCAGAGCGACCGGCCAAAGTTAAATGGAACCGCCCTTTTCTACCTCCTCTAGCGCCCCTTCATCCAACCGCCAGCCGTCAAACCGTCATTGATATTTCTGATGTTCCCCCACCGGAAGAGGAGTCGGTGTTGGAAGAAATTTTGAACCTGACGGGCCATTTGCCCCTGGCTGTCAGCCTTATGGCCAGTGTCATTGCCTCTGAAGGTTACTCAAACACTCTATCTCGCTGGAAATCGGAGAACACTTCTCTCCTCTCAGAAGGATACGAGAAGGAGTCGAATCTCGAGAAGTCAATCATCGTGTCCTTAAAAAGTGTGCGCATCATGTCACGGCCAGCGTCCCTGCAGCTTCTCGGTATCCTCTCCGTTCTTCCGGATGGGATCCATGAAGCACAACTTACAAGCTTAGAAATCCCCATCGCTCGCATCCTCGAATGCAAGTCGGTCCTTCTCCGGACCTCCTTGGCATACGTAGACTTCGATGGGCGACTGAAGGCACTGAGCCCCATCCGCGAGTACATCCAGAGGGTACACCCGCCGGAGATGTGCCTCCTTGAGTCCGTTGGAGACTACTGGCAGGATCTATTGACCTTGTGGGATTCCTACCAGCACCTGCGTAACAAAGATATTGTCTCCCAGCTCCGAGCGAATGTGGGGAACATCAACAGTCTCATCTTGTACAGGTTGAGAACCGAGGGCTCCCTGGGGCTAAAGAGCCTGCACAACGCGGTCACTTTGACAACATTCTCTCAAAATATGTTGCTCGCGGACAGTCCTCTCTTGCCGTTGGTCCCCAAGTTCATGGATACATCTGGGGACAAAATGCTACGCTGGAAGTACCTGATTCTGCGCTTGGGATGTTCAGGGCCGCCGGTTTCGGCCACCGAAGCTGCGATTGTTATTCCTAAAACTATGGAAGACATCGTCTCAGAGAATAATGGAAGCATGCAAGGTAAATACCGGTTCCTATTTGCCGTGTACGATCCTAAAATATTTCCATTACAGCTGTCTTTTGCAGAAGTGTTGTCACATATTACCTAAGGGCGGGAGACACTACGAAGGCGATGGAATTCAATAACATTGGGATGTCTTTGGTATCGGGGTCAGACCGTGTTGATGATATCCCCAAGGCTCCGGTATTTTGGCATGCCGCGGTAATTGCACAGCAGCTTGGAGAGTATTCTCTGGCGATATCATATGCACGGAGAGGACAACTGGAGGCGCGAAAGGCCGGGACAATCCTTCTGGAGTTGAGCTGCTTGAGCCAGGAAGCCAAGGCAGTTGTCGCCCTTGGAAATTTGACTTACGCAATGGAGCTGTGCGAAGCAGCACTAGAACTGGTCGTCACCCGCGGATGGCAAGACTCAGATCGTCATCTCTTTGTTTTGAGCATCACCGCCGAAATTGCCTTTGACCAGGGTCGATTCCAGAAGTCATACACGATCTATCAGTCCATTGTGCTGGAAACCTCCCCGGTAAGGGCTCCGCGCTTTCACATACATTCATCACTTTGTATGGTGGAGATCGACATCATCATGGGACGCCAAGGATTTCAAACCACAAAGGAACTGGATCGTCTGAAGAATATTTCGGACCGTCTGCAATGAAATTATGGATTACTTTTCGCTGACACGTTAATGGCCGATTTGCGCCTCGCGCAGGGTCATATATTCAGGGAGCCACACTTGAGGTGTTTCAGATCTGCTCGGCAGTCTAATGATGCGCAAATCATGTTCAAATGTCTACAAAAACTCAGTGGTTCTGCCCCTCGTCTATTCGATGCTCAAGATACATTCCATTGGATAGGAACATATTTTTGCCTCGCGAGGAAGAACAAAAACTTGTGGCATACCTACCAGTCCTTGCGGTCCCTCGCCGACATATATCTGGAATGGGGGGATCGAGAGACAGCACTCAGTGTATTCCATGTTGTGCTGGAGGGATTCAGTGGCATGGGTAGTGGACACTACGAGCAGGAATGCAGAGAACGCATAAGGAGTATCCGCAGTGGTTGATCTTGAGTACCTCGAGATTGGAATGTACTTAAGATATCGCTTGTTACTAATGCGGGTCGGCGGGGACCTTGTGGGCTATAAGTCAGGGATCATATAGTCAATAAGTTATAAACAGACGCTACAACAAGAAAGTGCTCGTACCTGCGCATTGTTGTATATACGATGCCGGAGCACAATGGAGCAGTTCGTTTCACATTTTGTACGATGGCTTGCAATCGATACCGCCTGTATACACAGCGCATGGCATGAATGCGCGCCAGCGGGATGGATGTGGCTTGGAAGCCGTCGCAGACCGAACCACTCAGCTGGAGGTCTCGTGGAGCTCGTTCTGCAAGCAAAATTGATTTAGGCTGCCTCGCACACCGCAACCATTGCGCGTGGTTGGATACATTGGCGAATTATGAGAGGTGCCTCTTCCGTCTTAGAGAGTGAGGGTAAGTACTCACTAAACGTTTGTTACGCCAAAGAGCCAGAAAAATCTACACCATGAACTACTCTCTTATTCCAGAAACCCAACAGATATTGTGAATCATGATCAGAAGAGAGCCCGGGTATTTGTAAAGGACTTGAATGAACTAAGGAGACTCCGAGAAATAAAAGTCTTTAGAGCATCCTGGTACTCAGCCTATTCTTGCGAAGATGAAAGTCGTGTAGGACAATTAAAAGAGGGGTGGGATGATTGCATGAAGGGTGGGATGCCAGTGATTTGGACTCGGCCACCCATCACAACGTCGGAGTTGCGTCGGAGGGCCACCCCAAGACCCATCTACTGAAATACTGGGAATATACTTCAGAAGGATAGATTGTGTGGTGAGCACCACCAATGCATTCCAGAACCATCCAGACACCATACAATGCAGTTGTAAATATTGACATTCAACCCCTACTAAACCGCCGCCATGGACGCCAGCGCGGTACAGTTCAAATCCGCCGCCTGCTGTGCGCTCGATATCGCCTGTGCGAGCGTGGCGTTTGCCTGCGCCACCTTCTGCGTCGTCGCATTGTTGAGCGAGATGCATCGGCACAGGTTACATATCGCTGTGCACTAGCTGAGGGAGACTCACGCATTAACCTCGAAAAGAGTGCTCTGCGCGGCCTGCAGCCCGCTGAGCATGAGCGTGGTGGAATCAGCGGACGCAGGCGCGAGGGAGGTGACGTCGAGGCTGATCGCGAGCGTGTTTGCCGCCGCGGAGGCATTGAAGAGAGCGAGCTGCGCGGTGAGTAGGGGCCGCGGGTCCGAGACGTCGGTGCTGCGGGGTGGATGGACATATATCAGATATATACTGAAGCAGACACGGAGAGAAGCCGACGCACACTGGGTTTATGCCCCCCAGGGACGAGCGTACTGTGAAGATGCTGTCGGTGGTCTGGTCGATTAGTTTGGTGCATGCGGGGTCTGAGGGGACTGCACGGCGGGTCCCAGCGAGCGGCGCTGGATGGGTAGATGCACATGTAAATTTGGGAGCAGCCAAAGATAGAGAGAGACTGGCGCATGTACCTGCCAGGGCCTGAAACACCCAAAGGAAGGAAACAATAGACAGAATCATGCGGGCCATGGGATAAAAGATGCAAAAGAGAGGAGGAGGAGGGGGGAAGGAAAAGGCAAGACACCAGGTCGAGAGGAGAAACAGAGAAAGCGGAATGCAGTATATCGCGAGCATGGGCATGTATTTATACGGTCCCTAGTGGTGTATTGCAACAATAAGCTCTGCAATGTGAGATGTCCGAGATGCCCGGCGCAGTTGATGTTTCGCATAAAATCTCTCCACCTAAAAACCAACATGGCCTCTATGTGAGCCAACTTTCACTCAAAAAAGCGACAGCAAGTGTGTTCACATTTGCTTAAATACAGCTAAGACATTGCGGTGAACAGTGTCAGGCTTGGGATAAGTGTAGACTGTAGACTGAGATGGCCTATTGACGACTTGCTCATTTCGTGAAATTACGTTTATCGTCACGGTGGGCCCGAGCTCGCCGCTTGGTCATCCCAGCGAGCGTCAATGGACGAGATGGACCGCCACGTATCCGTGCCGTAGAAAGCAGTGATATTATCTCAGATGCTAGTCCAGTCTGACGTCGATGATGGTTCCAACGAACTTTCGGTTACATGTGGGACTACACTTGCAAAACGTGTGCAATACGTTGCGGAAGGCCGGTTCACGCACATTGAACATTCTCCATTGGGTTGGAGATTTGGCTGGTGTGTTAAATGACATGAACTGTTCATACATTTCCGAGAATAGAGGCTGATCCAAAAATAAATAAAAGCTCGACGTGTCTCAAAATTGTTGGAAAGAAGGTTGAAGGAATGTGTGCTGTAATTGCATGAGAAAACTAAACAACCACAGTCTTTCGGCACGGGGGCAACGGGAAACGCATCGCGATCAGAAGCCACCCAAACGATCAGCATCTCGGCTTGTTCGGGGTTGATGAAAAGTATGATGCGCAGCGGGAGTACCATGGAATAAAAGGGTCTGATACATGCAGACGACCATGGACTATTGGCGACCCGTCCGCGCTCGCTCAATATTCCACGAGACGTACCACTGGGGTACAACTGTGTCAAACCCTAGGTGTCTGGACTACGCCTATAAACCACTTGCCATCACCAACCTCGCCGTCAGTGACCAGACGAAATCCGCCACTAACGCCGAGTCGTGGGCCCAGGCGGCGATGGCCATTTACTTGCAGAAAACATTTCACTTGTCAGACCCACCTCTACCCGAGGGCTACCGGAGCGGCACAGCCAGTACCATTGACGGTGCCGACCTTGTCGAGACGCTCTTCGAGGCCCCGCCCAACGGATGGGACCCCCCCGTGCTCAACACGAGCCCGACCTACAGTCCAGACATGACCAACGTGATTATGATGGAGTCCATCGGGTCTCTGACGGCGGGAGGTGCCGAGTAGGTCCCGCTCTCCAGCTTCAATCTAAAGCACCCCAGCACCCTCGCGTTTCAATTTCTCATCGCCACCCTACAGGCCGTGCACCGACGGACTCTGGTAGGACATGGAATCGTGCTTGAACTTCTGCTTCGACGGCACTTGCCTGCAGAGCGCTAACGTCAGCGTCGTCTGCAGCGGCTGCGTGTAAAGCCGCCGACACCCGTGTGCATCCCTGGCTCGTCCTCGGACTTGGACACATGCTGGGCGTCGTGCACGAACGGCTTGTGTATCGAGAACGCTGGGGAAACCGGCATTCAGTGTGAAGAGTGTCCGTCGTAGTCTGTGTAAAGCGTCAACCGTGTATGAGAAATAGATTCAATTCAATTCAAACTAGACCCAGTTGGTCATCGTTTTTAAGATCGTGGATGTATTACATGATTAGATCACCTGAAGATGAGAATTAAATGAGAAACCAGTCGGAGGAAACGCGTCCAATGGGTGGCGAGACACAGACTACACCGCGGTTTGAGAATGCTTCCAATGCCGCTGTCAGACTCACAAACTGTGATTGAGCAAAGACGTACGTAGATCCCACACACGCCCATGAAGCAACGGTTCCAAAGAGCAAGCGGAGCAGCGGTAGAACGACCAAATACGGCCAAAACCGAGAACTACATGTAGAGTATTTGGAGAGGTATGTGCTGGATGACAGAGTGCCGGCGCTTCCTGATTAGCAGATCCAGCTCCTCTCGCTCGTAGCACAAGTTTGCTACTTGACTTGCAGCGGAAACCTCTATCTGTTGGATAAGAAAAAAAGCAACGCACTCGCGATTTACATGAATCTGGATATCAACAGAGAATTTATTGGGGGTGCCATAGTCTCTCTTGACAGACGCTCTATATCAGTACTTCCTCGTGCCTCGGTTGGGGGTGCCAGTGGTTTTGAACCAAGAGCCCGGCATCGTTTGGGCCAGGGGTGAGATCTTGCCCGATGGAAATTAGGCATTGTACTTCAATGCACGTCTAACTGACCGCACTCAAGAGAACCGAAGAGTCCGAACTCTCGGCACCGGTGATTCGTTGATGGGTCGGAAAGAAAGGCAAAAGCTGTGCATCACCTGACTTCATCGCGTCGTATCGCCGAGCCAAACAAGCGACAACCTGCGATGATGCTGGGCTAGAAAAATAACCTATAAAGAACAAAACATATAATGGTTAGGATTCTATCCTCCGTGATATTTGCGACATCTTGAGGCTTTCTTTGTATTACTTTCGGTTATTCCGTCTTCGACAAACGCGGTGGAGGGCAGGAAAGTTAACATGCGAGGTACGAGGATCATTGTGTTGAATCGTCTGTCTACGAGACTAGGAAATAAAAAGGCTTGAAATAAAGCCCAATGTATGAATTCAGGTTTAGTGAATCCATCTGCTTCACGATTCATTGTTGGCGGCATAAAATGCACTTCTTGAATTTCTTTGTTCCCGTGGCGGCTTCGCACAGTGCTGGTGCTAGTGTGGGAATACGGAATTTCCACTGGATGAAGCTATCCTGGAGAAACCCAAGTCTTCCAAATTTTTGCTGAAGAGCCGTTGGTATGGCCTGATGGTTTTTAGCAGGGGAGGTAACAACTCAGTGGGTATTTGTTTATTTACTTATTACCGCATTTCGCGGGCCCAAGATAGAGCACCTTAAAAGCGGTGAATTCGTCGAAGGCAAGTGGATTGTGGTGTAGTGGTAGTCTGTCCATAGAGGCCAGATGTACTGTCGCCACAACTCAGCATGTTCCGAAAGGGACCGCGCTGACAAATTTATCCTGAGTCTTATCCCATATGGGTTCTGGAATATCCCGGTGTGTAAGTATTCGATGAGTGATCTTTTGATGGCCGCGAATTGACTGACGCAGGAGGACCGTCGGGTATGTCAGGTCCTGACAGGCCCAGTCAAGTTCGGAACAAACATAATTGCGTTCGTTTGTGCCGAATCCTGATATTTGAGCTGACCTCGGTCAAGTGCGGACAGAATCGCCACGCCGTGACGAAATTTCGGAAACTATTTTGACCCAATGGGACCCAAATGTCATTCCAGCTTATTCCTGCGGATCAGACGTGGGATCAAGATACTTACTTTGGGGAATCTGTACGCGTCTGCCTGACATATATAAGCCCTCAGGATTTGGTTCCTAATACAAGATTCTAATGTCTTCGCCTACTCGCCGCGTGAAATATGGTACATTTAATGCACCAATTCGATGTTTGTTTTGTCTCACTGCATCAGTTCGCCTGGGCAATTCAGGCCTCAAGGTTTCCGAAATCATCCTGGGGTGTATGACCTATGGGTCATCAGAATGGAGGCCCTGGACGCTCGATGAAGAGGAATCCATCAAGCACATCAAACATGCGTATGTCCCCCACTAAAGTCTTTCTATGCCCAGATGACCGTCTTTCAATAGGTACGATGTGGGAATCCAAACGTTCGACACCGCCAACGTCAGACAGCATCCGTTTCATTTGAAATCGCTCACTCATTAGATTCAGATGTACTCGAATGGAATGAGCGAGGTCGTCCTCGGAAACGCAATCAAGAAACTCCAGCTTCCACGGGAGGAGATTGTCGTTATGACCAAGGTTGGCCCCCAGCCTGCGTCCTCACACACTCCGACTATCCCGCTCCATAGGTACGCCATCCAGTGGCCAAGAAGGTCCAGATCAAACCGTTGGACCTCTTCCTTGCGGGGCCCGACAATCTCGGTTACGTCAACCAGCACGGCCTATCGCGCAAGCACATCCTGGCCTCTGTCCAGGACAGCCTGAAGCGCCTCCAGCTAGACTATATCGATCTTCTGCAATGTGCGTCCATGTCTAGCTCCGTTTCGGCTGTCATGATACTCCCCTTGTGAATTCTAGGCCACCGGTTTGACTACGACACCCCAATTGCCGAGACGGTAGGTCCTTTGTCACTGAATTTCGGGCTACATTCGCCCTGATTCACGACCCAGATGCAAGCCTTGCACGACGTCGTTCAGGCCGGATACGTCCGCTACATCGGCATGAGCTCGTGCCACGCCTGGCAATGTGAGCTCTATTATATTTTCACATCCCTCATACATACTTACGGACGCCCCCCAGTCCATGTCATGCAAAGTACGTACAGTTTCCGATCCAGTGGACCCAATGTTCAATTTCCGCACTCGCGTACTTGTTTTCAGACTACGCAATCGCCCACAATCTCACGCCATTCATTTCGATGCAGAACCACTACAACTTGCTCTATCGCGAGGAGGAGCGCGAGATGATGCCTTCGCTCAAGGTGCGCTCGCCCGCCGTCCCAGTTCAAAAGTGCATCTCAACTCTTTCGACCTTTATTATATTGGTGAGATAGCACTTCGGCGTGGGCTCCATCCCATGGTCCCCCCTCGCGCGCGGGGCGCTTACGCGCCTGCCCTCCACCGCCGGCATTGCGGAGAATAAGACATTCCGCCAGGGAACCGACGAGCTCCCGCCCGATACGTATTTCCAGATGGGCGCGGGAAGCAAGGACATCGTCAATCGGTGCGTTCTCTGCACTCCTCGCTTCACTGCATAAATGTATGTTGACTGTGGTCGTACAGCGTCGAAGAGGTCGCCAAGAAGCATGGTGCGACGATGGCGCAGGTCTCGCTCGCGTGGCTCATGGCGAAAGAGGGTACGTAGGCAGCTAGGGTTGTATTCGTCACAGCACTGACCATTGCCTTCGTTTGAAATCTCCAGGCGTAACGGCGCCGATAGTAGGTACCACCTCGCTCGACAAGCTCGACGATCTTCTCGGTGCGTTGCCTGGAATGTGTTCCCGGTATGATTTGACTTCTAAACAACATACCTCCACAGGCGCCCTCGACGTGAAGCTCACAGACGAAGACATGAAGTACTTGGAGGAGCCGTACAAGGCGATGGAGATTTTCTTGTATAATTAAGTGCTACCGTCACAGAAAGATACTTACAATTACGTTCCAATGACCATGGGCAGAAATGAATTCGGAAGCCTCAGGGCAAGTCCCGCGTACCATACCCTAATGTTAAGCGGATCATATGGCAATCCGATGGAAGCTGTCGATTTTTTTATCCTCCATTCAACTGACGACATAAATTTGGGCCTCATCATCGGTGCCCATTTGTCTCCTTTGAAACGGAGAAGCCGATCATCGCCTGTCCTCTTTGTGGGTCCCACCAATCGAAACCGCATTTCCGCTGGCAATCCTCATCATGTCTCGCCCACTCACGATCGCTACCCTTGGTGCCTCTGGGACAGTAGGATCATTTCTCCTCCAGGTGCTCTCAATCCATCCGAATTCAACGGAAGTGCGCATCCGCATCCTTGCCCGGCCCCAAAGTGTCGAAAGAATAAACACCCTTGCGGAGCAGTATGCGAGTCTGTCACTCGTCGTACACATTATCGATTACACTAGTACTGACTCGGAAACAGAGCGCGCTGAATGACGCGGATGTTACAATCAGCGCGGTCGGCGACGACTCGGGGCTCACAAGTAAGGACGTCAAACATACTGGACTTCTCCCTGGGTTTATTGCGCAAGACATTGTCGCAAAAGCGGCGAAGATCGCTGGGGTGAAGCTCTTCGTCCCTTCGCATGTCTCGCTACCTGTTAGCCGCCCTTCACCTGAACAACTCCATCAGCGAATATGGAGCCCCGACGCACTCCATCCCGCTGGACTCTGAATACTACATCGTGGGAAAGCGGCACCACCATGAACTCCTCCGCAAACTCGACCTCCCTTTGTAAGTTCAAAACAAAATAAACGTATTGAAATTGAATTCGCACCAGCATTCTTGTCTATTCGGTGAGCTTATCCTATCACGCATCCCGATGACGATCTTCTCGAACTAATGTCACACTTCAAAAGGGTGCGTTCCCCAAGATCGAGCCGTATGTATTTTATCTCATGCCCTTAACATGCTGATGGTGGTTGCCGCAAGTGCACCGACGCCGCTCCCACCGTTGACTGGGGAGGCACCGATCCCCCTCGGCGTGCTCCCCTTCGAGACGACGAGATATCACCTCGCGAGCTACATTATAGAACTTATCCTCGACCGTGGAGTGGACAGAATTAGAGGGATTTAAGTGTTGCGGGGTTTGAGGAGGGACGAAGCTATTGTGTCGGATGATTCAGGAAAAACAGAGTGGGTGCTGGATGTTTGAATTCTTGTGGACAATGGCTTGGGTAGACTGTCCGGGTTATTTCTGAGCTTGGAGTTTTAACCAGCCTTGCACGATACCTACATATTTATCTTCTGAACCAGTTTTTCTTGTTCAGTTTTGTGAGAGAGTAGCTTCATAAAACAGACGTTTCCTTCTTGACTCCCCGCCCAGCCTATTTATTTCTTCCATGAACTTTGGTCAGAATGAATAGGGTTTCTGGGAGCGTGCAAGATGAAAACCAACCTGTATTCGTGGCAAGCCGAACATCAGCTCGATCAGATCTCGGCGCATTTGGGGACGAATGGGTTTCGGGTCTGCCGGTCGCGTCGGCACCGGTTGGTCCAAGTTGGTCGTCGTGACGCCGCATCGCCTTCCGAATGACTTTGAGTCCCGAAATACTTATCCTCATTCCCGGTGTTGTGACAAGCCCACGAAGCAACTTTTTTTTAAGCGTCGGGAATTGCTGAGCGGCAGTTTTTAAACCTTCCAATTCGTGGTCAACAGCAGCCATAAAACACTGCTGTGTCCAGATACGCCATGCATGAAGTGGTAGTTGTGGAAATCCACCCGAGACGTTTGAAGAAACGGATCAGATTCCTCAATATAGTAGCCTTTCTCTCAGACTGTTATTCGGCCAGGCTTCAATGGTTCAACCACAACTGTTGCAGAGTCGTCAAAATTTTGCATTCATACAAATTTCGTTACATTGTCCCATAAAGTCAATACAACAATTTCCCAAGCAAATGCAAATGCAGGCTCTAGTACGCGATCGTGATTTTCGCACCCGTCGCGCCATTCGTGTTGATCGTGGTCGACAACCCGTCTGCAGCGTCGTTGACATGCGACCAGCTCACGCTCGGCGTCGCGCCGCTCGCGAGCTTGAGGTTGATGCCCGAGAAGACGGTCGAGCCGGCAGGGTAGTTGTTGATGCTGGTCACACCATAGGCTTCGAGCGTCTCCGTCGCCCAGGTCAGCTGCGCGGCACCGGTGATGCTGAGGGACGTGCCGCCGATGTTGGTGAACTGCGAGTTGTAGTTGAACGAGGAGCCGCTGGAGCTAGTGAGCGTGATGATGCCGTTGAGCGTCGCACCCGCGCTGGTGCGCACGGGGGTGGTGAAGAACGTGTTGGAGGAGTCGAGGTACTGAATTGTGTGAGTGAGTAGGAGCAAGATAAGAAACGGGGAAAAGAGCAGGGAACGCCCAAATAGGCATAGTACAGCCACAGAAACATAAAATAGGGGCGAGAAGGCAACAGAAGACGGAAGGGAAACAGACACGACATGATGAACAACGGAGATAAGACACTCACCCACGTCGCAACAGCCCAGAATGCACCACCACCCGCTGCGGAGGGCCCGTACTACATGAATGGATTAATTTCACGAACACCCTAGGCAAAGACATTCCGCACCTGGAGCACGGGCTGCAGAATCGCGTCCCCGGAGTTAGGCTCGATCGAGTTGAACAGGAAGACGGTCTGCCCGCTGTTCGTCTTGGGCACAGCGGGCACCGTCCACGTGGTAGTGAACGACGAGATGGGCGACGAGCCCGTGTTGAGCCACGACGCGTAGGTGATCCAGCCCGTCTCGAGCGGCGAGACGGCGGACTTAACCTTCGTGGGCCCACCGGCGGTGACCTTGTGTATCACGGTTCCATTGGAGGCAACGACGTGGATCTCCGCCCCGACGTGTGCGAGGGTCGAGTCCGCAGGGATCTCGTGAATGTTGGCGTTGGCGCGGTAGCCGCCCGGGGTGAGGACCTTGTCGACGGTGGGGGCCGCGAGGGTGAGGGGGCGAGGAGTCCGGCGAGGAGGGCAACAGTGGTGGAGGCGCGCATAGTGAGCTGACTCGAGGCTAGAGCACATAGCACGTTAGCCGCGATGGAAAGAAAGGGATGGAGCAGTACATACAAGAGGACTTCAAGACGCGAGGTACCGACGAAGGAACCTTGGCGTTTGGTATCGAGACGCCTCGCTTTTAATCAAGAGTAGGCGGTGCGGGTTTACCGTCTTCCTTGCATCATAAGACGACAGTTTTCCCATGGTCACTGATTCACATGGGTGCATAGAGGGTCTATCTCTGGTGGAGCATCGCGCCGCATGCCAAAGACTGGCTTCCATGATCCACGGCAACCGATCATCCAAAATATGTTCTGCCAATTCACAACGTGGCCGCTCTATACCAAAGGTCGTCGTTTTAAGCATTCCATCTGAGATTCTTGTTAAAAATCCGCACCGATTACTTCGGAGAGATTTACCTGAATTACGATTGTATCCTCGTCGTTATCAGGAAGAGACTTGATGACGAAATGCTATATGTGGACCCGCGCGGTCCGTCGACAACCAGCTTGGTAGTCTTGGTCCCATGGTAGAGCTGCCTTATGTCGTAGCCCCAGAGGAACAGCGTTATCTTAGCTCACCATTAGCTCACCCCAGAATAAGCTGTTCGCGGATGGCATCGGAATGGAAGCCGCGTGGAAGGTGGTCACGTTGATTGCAGAACACCTCCGGAGCCGAGTCAGCCCTTTCCTTTCGCGCGACGGGTTGCGGGAGGTTACGGAGGTTACAGTTAGTACCGCACTGTGAGAGACAAGTGGGAGAGGTACACGAAACCATCTGATGGGCCGACATCGCCACATATTGTTACCAAATCATTTGTGATGCTAATAAAAGAAAGTAGTAATTTCTCTGGAAGGAGTGGGAGGAGTTGAATCCGCCAGCCAGGAGATATTAGACGATCCTTTCTTTTGTCTTGGAGGCGATTCACGCTCCAAAACTAGCGCCGACTCGCACACTCTTGTGGAGCTTGTGCGGAGCGAATTCGCATTTTGAAGGACGCTGAACAGCGGAAGCAAATCGTCGTAGTAGAGTGGGTAACGAGGGGGAAAAGTGAGGGATCTTGAATCTTCGATGGCAGTTTGGGCACCGCCTTTGTTGTCTTGCGGTGGGCCACTTGGAAGTTGTGGTGAACATTGAACCACTTCTTGGCGGCATTGCGCAACTTGCGCGGCCGGTGATCACCTTGGTTCCAAGTTGAACTGTACTAATCAGATACATATAGAAGCCCTAGATCCGACCGGTGGGCTGAAGAGCCAAAGATTGTTCCCCGGATCATGGCCAAGCCCTTCAAGCTTACCCTGACCTGACCCTCAGATTACGCCCACTAGTCGCCCACTACTGTACACACAACACGGGCACGGATCTGCTGGCCTGATCGGGCCACAAGAGCACAACCCGGGAATCAAAATTAAAAATTAAACGTGGAGCCGGCCAGTCAATTTATTGATGTATGCAGAATCCAGAAAAAAATTGACTTGATGCGCGCATCAATCGCGCATCGTGCAGATAGCGGATGTCTAGAACCGGATAAAGCTTCCGATTTTGGGCGCTGATGCTGCGACGCGATGCTTCTCCAACATATTTCTCTGCGAGGTCCAACTCCTGAGACGCTTCAACGAAGAGGTGTGAATCGTGTGGTTTAAGATAAGATAAGGTGCGCGCACATGAAGGGCATGCTGTAACCGACTAGCACATCGGGTTGTCGGAGACTCGGACGGTACGGATTTTTTGCCACCTTGTTGTGCTAGCTTGCTCTCAGACAGGATACTGTGGCCAGTTCTGATGACGAACCAATTTTCAACTTTGAATAAGCAGAACCAGCTTTTCCCACGAACCCAGTGCATGAACGAGTGAAGGCCCGAAAGTGCTATTTCTTTCTGACACCATCAACTCACAAAAGAATGAACTTCATTGGCCTTGGCTGTCTCATACCTTTGGATGATCATACTGTAATAGGGCTTTCAAACAAATACCAAAGTGATTTGTTTCGATGTTCGGCCGGTTTACGGACACCCATTGCTGTTGAAAGGCTCCAGATACAAGAGGCCCGATTATAATGGGTGGCAAGAGCTCGAGCGGGGGGAGGTATTTTTATGCTAACCCCTGTGTAAGGATACTCTAATGGGACGTTGAGAACTTGGCGGACTTGCAGACGTCAAGGGAGTTCAAAATTCAATAAGGGAATCATCTTTTGTCAGTCAGAACTCAGAATTCAATCGACATCCCTGACATCGAATATTCCGAAATCGTTGAAACAACGGGGAAAAAATGAAACTTGAACATTCATCCTTGACGGTGCATTCACGTGATTATGATGGTACGGCAAATGCCGGCTCGGCACACTACGTCACCGTCCCACCACATGGTTCCCATACTCGAAAGGTCAAGGCCCAGGACCGCCGCCCTGGGGAGCCCTGGGGCCCTCGAATGCCGATTCTCGATGTCGGTAAAGAAGCTTGGGTGTAAACTGCTGGTCACTGCGCACGTCTGTTCCTCCAAACGTCGTCCAAACGTGGAACAACCATCTGGACGAACTATAGTACTACCGATTGAAATCCATTCAAAACGCCCGGAAAGGTCCAGGCAAACCCGCCAATCCCGGACCGGAATTTTCAATTGCGGGGTCAAGTCGGCGCTGAAGATATCACCGTCCTTCAGGATTGAATTCACATTTCTAATTCTACAGTCCGTTCGGGTACTGTGAGCTGGGTCAATTGAATGCTGCATATCATGATGCGGAGATAATGGCTTACTCTTGAGGACTTGCAGCTTCCCGTCGCGCAATCCAGTTATATTTCTGGCGGCCCACTGACAGCGAACGGTCCAAACACTATGTATACACTGGCAGCATTAACCCTTGCTTGACATCTCCTCACTGCAGAACCAACATCTGTCACCATCCATGCTTCCGATGTTGCGTTATCAGAAGAATGGTTTCTGGTGGATACATATTGGGAGCCACTGCGTTGGTGCAGCCAAAAACCTTGATTATTTCTCTTGAACGCATTTCTGTTCGTTTGCTTGGTGTCGGGTCCGTCGGAAACAATCGCTATCGTGCTACGTCCTATCAAAGAAATCGCCTTTCAAATTGAACTTCGAAGGCGGGATCGCGCGAGGAGCCGTCTGGAGCCGTCCTCTTTTGGCCTCCTATCAATGGCCAAGAATTCGGAACCGTGGTTCTAAAATCTCGCCGAGCGTGCAGAAGCCTTCAAGCCGTTGCCTATGACACGCTTCTGATCACGGAAATCAATCCTTCATCGACGGTCCGTTGGTCATCAAAACGTAC
>JARJLF010003306.1:0-19085 GCA_029378395.1 Mycena leptocephala | reverse complement strand
GCCCTGCACACCGCCTCACGGCCCCTTCAACCGAGCCCTGGACGAGAACGTACGAGGCGCCCGTTCATCCAAATCGGGAATCAAAGTTACCAAATCCGGATTCTCATCAAACGCACGCAGCCTACGGTCCCCATCCAACCTCTCACATCGTTCGTACCACCCGCCGGTTAGTCTGACACTCGATGGACGCTTCCATTGCCCGAACTCCGCCTTGCACGACTCGCACCTCGCGTACGAACACGGCACCACGCGCTACGGCCCACGAGAATGGTACGGACCAACCAATAGCGGGCATCCTGGGCTTCGTATCCTCTTCCCACACCCGAGAAGTCACCAACACTCGAACGCAAGCCTCGTCCGATCCAGTTTCCATCCTTCCAAACCACTCGAACCTACTCAGATGCGTCCGGACGCGTCTTCCGACCAATAACTGACCTTTTTGGCCAGGAATCCGCTCTGCTATGGAACGGGTCCTGCGTCCGTACCAATTCGCGTCGCACACTCCGTCCGTTCATGAAAATGAACCCCAAAATTCGAACGTAAGCCTCGTCCGTCGCCCAAATACTGAACGCACCCGTATACGTTCCTGCGCAAGCACCCTCAAACGTGAAAGGGATGGAACCGAACGAGTGGGCATCAAGGGGACGGTCGAGAGGCGAAAAGGTATAAAAGGATAGCAGAAAAGGCGTTGTAGTCAGTCAATTTTCGGAGCTTAGTTCTCCCCCACCACCTGTACCCCCACCTGTGCAACTAAAGCCTCGCTCACACCGAGTTGACCACATCCTCACTTGCCTCTAGCAGGGCATTTCACTCTCACACCTCCTTTCGCAAGGTCCCAACTCATCGGACCCCAAGTCATCGGGCTTCCCCGTAATAGGATCACCAACTTCGCGAGCTCACGCTTTGTAGAAGTCGGCCTGGGCGAAGCCATATTGGTTTAAATCGCCGTCTGCCACCCAGCGTCACGACCGGACGTCCCATACGTTCGACTGACCAGCACCAGCCGGCGTCGCTGTCACTTGCTTTATAACCGTAAAACGTTGTATTAAGCCTTCCACCTTCGTTGGGAACATCGGGGAAACACGAGGGAAGGATTGCAGCATAGGCATCGGATTTTACAGGAAACAACGCGTCGTTCGCTCGAGCTTGTGACCTAGGACAGGTAACTATCACCCCCACACCCGTTTACAGCTAACAGCAGGTACCCCCAACACGAAACCACGGAACGGACGCCTCGTGCGATCCCGTGCAACACTCTCATTCGGACAACGCACACGTCCCAATCCTACATCCCCACTATCCTCCAACGTTAATTAACCCCTAGAGGCCGAACGGGCTGTCTATTTGATAAAACATATTCTCATAGCGGCACCGCGGTCCTTATCACAACTGGAGCCCACCGCGAGGGGTTTTTACCGTGGATTTTAGACGGAGAAGGACACTAGACCGTGCCAATACATCGGCGAACACGCCCTCACGAAACCTACGCAGCAGAAGAAACGTGCTACAGGAGATAACCTTGCAGAAAACGATCCTACCGCCTCAGTATCGACAGCACCCGCAGCTCTCGTACCCTCGTCCAGCAACCACCAGAGGAAGAATCGCCTCTTACTTCCATTCCGTCTTCACCAGAGACGCCCACCGACTCTCTTTCTCCCGAGACTTCATTAGACTCGGTTCCTACAACCACCGACCTATCCAATACTCTTTCATCGGAGTCCACCCTTTCAGACTCACCTTTACCCGACTCTCAACCTACCCCTATCCGGAAGCGGATGACGAAAATGTTACCCGGACGTACGGCCCGCGGGGCTCCCGAGTTCGATGGAAAGGCCCTTAGCCTTAAACGCTATTGGGAGGATGTCGAGGAAGTCGCAGAATCATGCGAAAAGACCACCGATGCAGAAAAGATAAAGGTCGCCTTCCGATATATTGATCGGGAGGATGAACTTCTGTGGAACGGAAGTATCACAGCAGGCCAAGCGGTCACGTGGACCGAATTCAAAACGAAGATCCAAGAATTGTACCCAGGCTCCGACGGCCATAAAATCTTCACCACGAATGATTTAGACGCGTACGTCACTGGTCGGGCCTCGAAGACGATTAAAACGAAGGACGACTTCTCCGAGTATCATCGAAAGTTCTCCACCATCGCGAATCACCTAATCACGGAGGGGAAAATGACAGACCTCGAGGCACGAAAGGAATTCCCGAAGGGATTGGACGAAGATTTTCGAGGCGCGTTTACCGCCGCCTCCAAATCACGAAGCCAGACCACGCTAGCGATATTCCGCACGACATAGCCGATGTGGTGAAGCAGGGCAATATATCCTGGAAGGCCCTAAAATAGGGGAGAGTTGCCGACACTCCTTCATAAAGAAGGAATGGTGGATCTAAGCGACGCGTTCGCGAAGATGAACCAACGATACCATGTCGACATGCAATCCTTAACCCAGGCCCTAAACAGGAATATTCCTCCTCCGCCCGCCAAGCGTACCCCATGTACACCACCACGGCTATAGACGCTGTCCCCCCCGGTCTATCCAGCTCCCGCTCCACAACCCATCTCGTACCAAGGACCGTATGGTCAGCGAGACAATGGGTATCAGCAGCGCGACAACGGGTACCAGCAGCGCGACAACGGGTACCAGCAACGCGACAACGGTACCAGCAACGCGACAACGGGTACCAGCAGCGCTCGAATGGCTATCAGCCAAGCAGCCGTGGAACGGACGCGATAATGGTCCACCGACGCGTGGAACTATGTTCCTTCCAGGCGAATGTGGCTTCTGTTCAGGGAGCGGACATTTCGTACGAGATGCCCCCTTGCAGATGATTACATCCGACAGGGAAATGTTTCCGCAATGCGGACCTTAAAATCGTCCTTCCCAACGGGCAGTTCATACCCAGAGGAGTTCCGGGCAGGAACCTAGTGGAGAAGATCGACAGGTGGATTTCGGACAACCCGCCCGTTCAACAACCAGCTCCCGCTCCCGGCAGGTGCAGACGCAGGCCTTTGAAAGAGACGCGCCGCCTCATGCCGCGGCAGCCATGACGTTCACCAGTTGTTCGCCCACTCAGACCTTGGCTTTGGACGCACCCAGAGTGCGACCATCGAAGAAGTCGAGGACGAGGAAGGGCGGTTCTGATAAACGAGAGGCAGGCACCGAAGAAGAGGCGGTACCCGAAGTGGTCATCCAGAAGAAGGGCCCACCGAAATCCGCGCTTAAAACGGTAACGGACGCAGCGCCCGATCCTAAGCAATCCAAAAACCGCAGCCAACAACCGTTGATGGGAAGTTCCCACCACCGCTCCGCGTTCAAATACCAGGCACCCATTGAGAACCCGCTCCTCGTGAAAAGCGTGATCCAGCGAGCCCTAGGTTCGCAGATCTCGATCTCTAACGAGGAGTTGTGCGCAATCTCACCGGACTTCCGCAAATATTATCGGGAAAACACCGTTACCAAGCGAATTCCCACGGTTGAAACTGGGATCTACGCGGAACAGGAGGCGCTCGTGATGAATTACGGAGGAATAGAGGGTTCCCCAACCACACTTCTTACGGCCTCTCCCATCGATTCTCTCCGCGTCTCGACCTGGTAATAAACGACACCTTACCAGTCGTATGCACCCTTGACCAGGGATCGGAGATCGTTGCGATGAACCGCAATATTTGGCAGCAGCTCGGAATTCCCCTTGCACCCGACAAGACGCTCACGATGGAGTCAGCGGATTCCAATAGATCCACGACGGCCGGTGTGGTCGAGGACCTCAAATTCACAGTGGGAGACATTGATCTCCTGCTCCAGCACACGTAGTGGACGGGGCCCCTTCGACATATTAATGGGAAGGCCCTTCTTCCGGTTCACGGAATGCCATACCAAGGATCGGTCAGACGGCACGCAGGAATTGACCATCACCTGCCCGAATACCAAGAAAGTGCTTTCCGTGCAACCAGGAAAAGCCTCCGAAATCGGTGACCTTCGCGGACACGAATTACACGGCTGTTGATGTCTCCGACGTGGATTTTGTCTGATGGAGGGCGAATCAACGCCGTGCCCTCCGCCGGAACTCACGGTCGCAACGAACTATTGGCATATCTCGGGAACGGACGGGCGTCCGTCCAACGTTCAGAGCGGAAAATCGAAAAGCAAAGTAATATCCCGGGTTCTCGTTCCATCGGCTGACGTCGCCAATGGTTCTATACGCCCCAGAAGGCACGAACACGATAGATTGTCGACCAATCTTCATTCACGACCAAACCATCCAGTGGGAAATATCTCCACGCTACTTGGAATATTGTCTCAATCAGATGTACGACTACGACGAAACGATACACGTATGGGTCAACACAGCGGCCCCGGACGGCGAGAAAAAGAAGAAAGCGAAGCCGAAGAAGAAAAAGTACAAGCCGGTGGCCGACAGAGTCCACTCTGTAGCGGCAACCTTGCCAGAAGAGTTTCGGATCATCGGCACTTCCCATCCGATCCGTTGGAGGGAATGCCGCCGTTGAACCCGAGGCCCGGCAACTTGCGAGAAGGAGACAGATATACAAGCAAAGGGCAGAAGAAATGAAAATAAACGAGGAGGTTCCTATGGCCAGAAGAAGAGAAAACTCGTTCACGACGTCATTCGCAATCACGAATTCGCGTTCGCATGGGATGAAAGCGAGCGGGGACATTTCCGGGAAGATTATTTCGAACCGGTGAAAATCCCCGTTCTTGCTCACACCCCGTGGCAGGAGAGAAATATTCCAATACCGCCTGGAATACGCGACGAAGTGGTGGAAATCATACGCGGGAAAATCAAGACAGGAGTTTACGAACCATCCAGCTCGTCGTATCGGACGAACTGGTTTGTAGTTCCAAAATCCAATGGCTCCCTCCGACTCGTCCATAACTCCAACCCTTAAACCAGGTTGTGATAAAAGACGCCGGATGCCCACCAATCGTCGAGGTCTACGCCGATCTTTTGGAGGATCTACCGTGTACGGGATTTGATTTGTTCGTTGGTTTCGACCATCGGCTTCTGGACATTGCCTCGGGATTTCACCACGTTCCAAGGCCCGTTTGGGACCTTCCGACTCACGCGTCTTCCACAAGGGTACACGAATTCGGTCCAGGTGCAACAAGGGGATATTAATTTCATCCTCCAAGACGAAATTCCCAAATACACCCAACCATTCGTGGACGATACTCCCGTTAAAGGACCTACCACGTATTACCTCCTCGAAAACGGCGAATACGAGACGATCCCGGAGAACGCAGGAATTCGGAGATTCATTTGGGAACACATGCTAACCATCAATCGGATACTCCAACGTATCAGGCATGCGGGCGGAACTTTCAACGCGAAGAAATCATATTTTGTCCCGCGTATCAAGGTCGTGGGCCATGTCTGCAGCTTCGCGGGAAACGCCAGACGAGTCCAAAGTCCAGAAGATCCGAGACTGGCCGCCTTGCGAAGACCTGACGGACGTCAGGGGTTTCCTTGGCACGCTGGGCCTAATGCGGATATTCATGAACCAGTTCGCGGAGGTGGCGATCCCTTTGACGCGTCTTACGCGAAAGGGAGTAGATTTCAAATGGGGACCGGAAGAACAAGCTTCGATGGACGCGTTAAAGGAGTTGCTCATAAACTCACCCGCCATCAAACAAATCGACTACGCATCCGGCAGACGCGTCATTTTATCCGTCGACTCGTCGGTCCGAGGCATGGGATATATCCTTTTACAGCTCGGAGAAGATACCCTCGAATACCCATCCCGTTTCGGCTCCATTACGTGGGACGAGCGAGAATCGCGATACTCGCAGGCAAAGCTGGAACTCTACGGGTTATTCCGTGCGCTCAAAGCCGCGAGAATGTACCTTGTTGGAATAAAGGACTTAATGGTTCGCGTGGACGCGAAGTACATTAAGGGCATGCTCAAAAATCCCGATATTCAGCCGAACGCGACCATCAATCGTTGGATCGCCGCGATTCTCTTATTCGACTTTGCGATCGAACACACTCCAGGAATTACTCACGCGCCAGATGGGCTTTCGCGTAGGAAACCCGCGCCAGAAGATCCCGAAGAAGACGATGATGTTGATGAATGGATCGACCGTGCGTGCGGATTCGCGATCCAGGTGATGAATTGGCAGCGGCAACGGCGATCATCATTATTGGAGACGATCTCGGCTTCCCAGCTTCAATCTGGAGGCCAAAATCTCGATCACGTGTTCACCGGACGCTGGACCCGTTCCCATGAAAATCCGCGAAATCAGCCTCCGGTCAGGATTTTCATCACCCTAATCGACGACCAAGTCTACGAGATACCCAGGAGCGAAAAGCGGACGCTGCGGACGCGGAAATGGAATTAATCAAGGAATTCCTGGAACGCAAGCAGCGTCCGGACGGGATGAAAGACGAAGAATTCGAACGTTTCGTGCGAAAATCGTGCAGATTCTTCCTTCTCGAAGGGTGCTCTGGAAACGGGATTCTCATCACGAACACAAGCTCGTACTCCCTCCAGAAAAACGTGTGGCGATTTTACAGCAGGTTCACGACGAACTCGGTCACAAGGGATATTTTATCACGCGAAAACGTCTACTCGACCGGTTCTGGTGGCCGTACATGGACAAAGACCTTAATTGGTACCTGAATACATGTCACGAATGCCAGCTCCGCTTGACGAAGAGATCAATATCCCGCCCACGGTCGCGATGCCCCTTCCGCTTTTCCACAAATTCCACGGCGACACCATGCTCCTACCCAAGTCACACGGGTATCGATATCTCGCACAGGGCGGTTCGTTAATTTCCTGGCCAGATGGAGAATGTTGGAAGATGAAAACGCGTACACCCTCGGATGCTTCATTTTCGAGGAAGTGTTGTGCCGATGGGGAGCGGTGGCAGAAATTGTAACGGACAACGGAGGCGCTTGGATCAAAGCTGTCGAATGGCTTTCCAAACGATACGGCATCCACCACATAAAGATCTCCGGATACAACTCCCGAGCCAACGGAATCGTGGAAAGGCGCCATTACGACGTACGCGAGGCCATCTCAAGGCATGCGAAGGCGATTTGGACCTCTGGACCGAAAGAATATTCTACATATTCTGGGCGGAGAGAGTCTCCATCCAAAAATCATCTGGATATTCGCCATACTACCTCGCGCACGGAGTGGAGCCATTATTCCCATTCGACATAGTGGAAGCAACGTACATGATCAACTTCACGGGAGAAAAACTTACCACCGAGGAGTTGATCGCGCTTCGCGCCAAGCAGCTGATGAAAAGACCGGAGGAGTTGGCCGAACAAAACCAAGATATACGAAGCGCGTGTCCGGAGTATCAGGCAATGGGAAAAAGACAACCAGAAGAAAATCGAGGACTTTGATTTCGCACCTGGATCGCTCGTTCTTCTCAGAAATTCTTCTGTGAGAACGAGTGGTCGCGAAAAGCAAAGCCACGGTATTCTGGTCCCATGGTCGTGATACGACGGAAGTCGGATAGCTCGTACATCTTGGCCGAATTGGACGGCGCCATGTCCAAAATGCCGGTCGCAGCCTTTAGGCTAATCCCATATCAGCCACGTTCCAAAATTCGCATCCCAGTCACGAAATTCGTGGAGGAAAAACCCAAGAAGAAACGAAAAGAAAAGGAACCCGAGTGGGGCGACACCGGAATAGATGGTTCGAAGGTCAATCAGCGGAACCGGACTCGTAAAAAAAACGAACGGACGCGTGGCCCAGGAACGGACGACCATACGCTCCCCGAAAAACACGAAGGAAACGGACTTCGATCATTATGCGACATGTATTTGGGCTCTTTCATTCAATATATCTATTTTCCGACCTCATCCTATCCTCCTGAATACATGTCGCGTGAACGTAAGCCACGCCCGGACCTTTCTAAAGAAAGATCATCCTCGCCAAACTCTTAACAAATCGCTCTATCCTCTCCCAGTGGTCGAGCCATAACAATCTCGAATAACGAAACCAGAAACGATAAAACGGGGATCTTAACCTAGGTCCGTCCAGAACCAGCCAAATTTATTAAAAGAAGATACATGCCGTAAAGAAATGATTGGCGCGGCCTTTAAGCGCCTAGAAGACGCCGCTGTCGCGAAAGACACCGCCACTCCTTATGCAATCTCGGTCACGAGCAAACGCGTCGCGTCGCGTTTTCTCTCAAATAGCTCAAGCGCCAAAGGCGCTTTCCTCAAGAACAAATTCTCACGCTACTTAATTCACGGAAACACCAAGAAAATTCGATTTATTTCTCAAAAATAATACATTTTGGGCCCCGAAGGCAGGGCGTACAGCACGCACGGAGCACACGAGCGACAAGAAAATAGCGAAGAGGCGGATTTTTGCTCCTGCTCGACCCAGCCGCCACTGGGGAGTTCGGAGTATACGATGGGATAAAAGTAACGAAAAATTTGGGTCCGTGGGCAAACGATGCCCTGCCCCGCGATTAGTCCATGATCACATCTGGCGCCGCCCCGACGTCTCACCCGCGGAAGTTCCAACCACGATCTCCCTCGGCGTCGATTTCCCCCTCCTCCAAACTCGCCGCTCGCAAACCCTCGCTCGTCTCGTTTGGTTTGGAGCCTAGGAGGACGCCCGCTTTCCCAAAAATGGAAGTCGAAGGGAGAGAGCGGGTGAGACGACGACCGGAGGAGAAAGAAGGGCGGCTGAGGGGGCTTTGGAGGGAAGCCGCGACCCGGACGATTGGCGCGGCGGCGTTGGGGAAACATGCGTCGAGGATCGCCTGGCGACGCGATGGAAGGGCGAACCGTGCGCGAAGGGATTTCAACGGAGTCCATGGTCAAGCGGATGGAGGGGCGGGGGAGACGATCTCCCTGAAACGCTCGCGCTCGCCGTGAGCGGAGGCTCGTCGCTGCGAACCTAGAAGGAAGGAAGGAGTGTCAGCAAGTTCAAAAAAAAAAAAACGGGCGTTGGGGAAAAAGAGAAAACAAAAGGGCTTACCCTTGTCCTGACCCATCGACACGTCCCCATCCTCTCCGCCCTTCCCTCCTTCGACCTCCGTACCACTGTCATCGGTCTCGTCATCTTCCCCTCCACGGGACGACGACGTGCGCGGTGCCCGATTTTCCGCCGCGACGCTGGAATTCTCGCTCCAAAGATGGCACGCGCCTCGAGAACGTCGGTCGGTTCCCATAGAGCGGAGGTGGCGCATGAAGCGCGCGAGCAAGCGCTCGGTGGTCCCACCCCCGACCTCGTCCGCGATCTCGAGCATGAGCGAGTTGGAGCTCCATCCACTCGGCGTTCACGTCCGGGAGAGCGGCGTCTGCGAAGGATGTGATCAGCAAAGCTATGTGGGACAAATGGAGCGGGCGACTTACCGGTCATTTCCCAATCGAATTCGACGGGCGACAATTCGCAGGTCGTGTTGTCCGCGCGGCAATGGGTGCACGCAGCCGTTGGGGTCTCGTCTCCGTAACGCGGGCGAACGCACTCGTTGTCTGCCAGAAGGCAACGGACGCATCCCTACAAGAAAAAGAAGGAAGAACGATTAGTTTAAACAATAAAGGGAAAAGAAGAAAAGGACGCGCCTTTCCTCGAGTAAAAACAGTACGCGCCGGCAACTGGAGAGGGCGATTCGGCGCTTCCAAGTACCGGAAAACCGCGGGTGGTTTCATCGTAGGGGTAGGCGTGCGTGACGATTTTTGTTGCCGGTGGAGGTCGTCGGCGCGTCAATCACAAAGAGGTCGTTCCGGTCGTGCCAAAGCTGCGAGTCGTACTCGTTCTTCGGGCCCGTTAACTCGACGGCCGACTGCCTCTTCCCCTTCTTCACCTTGACCGTGCAGGTGATGATCTCCGGGTCCACCTCAGGCTCGCCTTCAGACTCCGCGCGAGACTTTCCCTCGACTCTCTAGACGCGACGACCGCCTTCTTCTTCCCTTGGACTTGCGCTGGACCGACAAGGGACGTCGTCCGACCCAGAATTCGACCCCTGCTCGAGGACGGCGATATCAGGTTCAGCTGACATCGCCTTGCCCCGCGCACGAGGAACTGGCGCTGGCGAGGTGGTGGCGCGGCGGCGACGCGAACTGGGAGCGGCGAGGCGCCGGAGCAGGCGCGGGCGAAGAAAACCCCGGTCAAGGACGCGGTTCGCCCTCGAATTGGGCGCGGACACGGAAGAGGATGTAGCAACCCAACAGGTTCAAGCGCGTCTCGAATTCCGCCACGGCCCTCTTGCGCTCCTCGATGTACGTCAAAACGCGGGAGGATTGATACTGATGAGTGGCGGGATCTTCTCGCGATAGCGCGCGCGCGCCTTCCACTCCGAAAGCTTCGCCCTTTGCTTCTCCAGAAACGCGGTCTCCTTCTCCGACTCGGACGCGTCGTGTCTCGCCAACGCCAACTTGTACTTGTTCCACGCGCCCTCGTACGCTTCCATTGAAGCGTGCGGCTCGCCGTCGAAGGGAGGAAAACGTCGCGGGTGTACCGTTTCCAGCGGGGCTGCGGGTCGTGAGCGTCGAGGAAGACGGGATCGTCAGGGTCGGACGGAGGGCGTCAAGCGGCTCGACGAGGCTATACCGTATTGAAAGGCGATGAAGACGAGCAGGACGGCGTTGTAAAACGAAACAAGGTGGCCGATTGTCTCCCCAAAACGAGAGAAGCCACTCCCCGGTGCGAGAAAGGGCGAACCCTTCTCGCGAGAAGTACTCCACCGTCCGAAAGAAACCGTCTGGGTCCCTCGCCTCCACCTTCTTGTACTCCTTGCCAATTTCCTCCGCGTCTCGGGTGTAGAACTCATACATCCGTGAGATTCCGTCCACGCTGGAGCGGCGAACGTCGAAATCAAAGGAGTCATTGATCTGAGTTTCTTCTCGATGTCGACGGTCTCCAGATCGACGACCTGGATTCCGGACCGAGGAGCGGCAGCGGATGAAGACGCGCCACCGGTACGGCGAGGGCCAGACGAGGGCTCGGAGAGAGGGACGGCGGACGCCTTTGACGGGCAAGAGGCGCGGGACGCTCAACAGGTTTTGAGGAAGACTCCGCGGCGTTCGACACCGCGGAGCCCTTGTTGAGAACGATGCGCCTTTTTAGGGGAGGGCGGCGCCTCTCATCGACATCCATGGCGTCGACGGGCGTTTCTGGGTCTTGTTTCTTTGGGGATTTCGGGGAGGGAGCTAAGAAGGTCGGCTGGATCCACGAGATCGTCGTCAGACTCCGATCCGCTGCAGACTCGACGTAGGAGCCGACGAACCGCTCGACTCGTGACGGACGGCGTCCTACAGCAAGAAACACGAACGGTTAGCCACGAAGAGAAAATAAACAAAAAGACGAAGAAAAAGGACGTACGGAGAGGGCTTTTTCTTGTTGAGGAGCCACGACTCGAGGAAATGAGGTGGTCGCCAGGCCGTCTCTAGTTCGAGGACGGAGCCGAATCCGGGATTTGGCGCCAGACATATCGGAGTGCAAAGCAAAGGAAAGCGCCAAGGAGAGCAGCGACGAAGACAGAAAGAGAGGGGGAGAAAAAGGGAGCTCAGTGAGAAAGGAATGTTGGACGAGAAGAGGAGGGTGACTCACCGCAGTCACCGCAGTCGTGGAACCACCGAGAACGACGAAGAAAAGGAAGACATAAGGAAAATAAAAAGAAGACCAAAGAAACTTTGGACTTACCCGGTTTGGACTGATGGACGAAAATATCCGAGCCTGAAACACTTCCCACGGCACACGTGTTGGCGCGCTTTCCACTCGACGCGTTATCCAAGGAGGGAGAAGGGAGGAGAAGGAACGGGACGCGTCAACAAGGGAAATCTGTTAAATAACAGCCCCTGTGCGATTTTGATGCGCGAGCACGTGACCATCGTTGCCATCAAACGGACGCCAGGCCCGTCCACTGTTTCATCAAATATATCGGCTGTGCAACCCGTCAAAGCAACATATCTACGAAGGAATCTCGATCGACTAGCCGAAGGAATAATACGCGATAATCAGGACGCAGGAATCAGAAGGAAGCCGGACGCACCAGATTTACGACCAAGGGAATTTCAGCAGCCGAGCACCAGCAGTAAACCAGGACCAAGGAGCGCAAGGAGGTGATCACCAAAAACAGGGAACGCATGTGCACAGTGCATTCTCACCAGGATTTTCGGGGAGGTGGCCACCTCTCTGGGAGAAATTATGCGACGCGAAGGAACGGATGGACGGAGCATGTTCCGTTCGTCAAATTATGGAATAAAAGACGAAGAAGACAGCCGGATTTACGGAAAACAGTCATTACACGTGATCGGACGCGACGTACGGACGAGGACAAATTCGCAAACCAAGAAGAAAACCCCTATTCCGATTTTTGCACGCCGCTCGCATATTCCCAGAGGGCCTGCGAATGGAAGAAATAGGCACCATCAGCCATGGAACGAAAATTAAAGGGAAAACACGAGAACGGACGCACCATACGAGCGGTAACCTCAGGTTTCCGACCAATGGATTTCCCTCGAACTCGAGCTTTCGGAGTCAGAAGCCGAGGCCCTTCCACGCTCCTGCTTAATTATGCGGGCGAGGCCACCAATAAACCGATCCGCGTCTATTACTTCGCCGAATCGATTATAGGCGGAATAATCGTCCGCGGTCTTCAACAAAGCACGGGTCTCCCGTGCGCCCATGATTAAAGGCAGGAGAACGTGACGATCCAACGGGCAGAGGGAGTCGTCGCTGCACGGGAACCCAATCGAGAGACAGATCCGGTACATGATCTCGAACATGGCCACCGCTTCGCCAGGAATGCCCCAGGTTGGAGGGCAGGAGATGCTGAAATCATCCTCGTACACCGGCTGGAGGGCTTTTCTGCACACCAGGAGGAGCCTCTAAAATCCAAGAAATCAGCCGCGGACCCAGCGCACGAAACGACACTCACGCAGTGGAGAAGAGCTTGGTGTACCCAATGTCTTATTTCTTCGAGTTCGCCAAGGGAATAAACCCCCTTGCGACCGATTAGGGAGAAATCTTGCGTCACTCCGGCATGAACAAGATAAACCATTGGCCGAAGGCGGAACTCGAAGAATTCGGACCAAGGCTCGTCTGGTGTGAAGCCGAGCGTGTCCAGTGTTTCCAAGGGAAGACACAATTCCTGTAGGATGTGGGCATTTCGAGAGATGGCGGACGGAGGACCGTCCGGACGACGAATAACGAGTTGGGGCATTCTTGAGGAGGTATTCCCTGAAGAGAAGACCAGTGCAACTTATATCTCTCCAAGAATACGATCACGTGGCGCGCAATTGATGGGAAACCCGCGACCGGACTAGGCGTACGATGGGCCACCAAGGGCAAAATACGCGAGGATTTTACGTTCCAGCCGTAATATAACTCCCCAACAACGACTCCAGTCCATTCTCTCATCAAAATCCGTCCCGTAGCAGCCCCAAGACCTGAACGGGTGCTGCGTCCGATCCAACTTTTTCGGATTCCTCCAGCGATTCGGGTGTGTTAGGACGTGTGGGCAGTCCCTCCAGCGAAATATCGGCGAACGAATACCTTCCTTCTTCCCCCAGCTCAGGGTTGTATCGAAGGAGCTCCTCCAAATTTCCGACGGCGGAAATGAGTCGCCGAAAGAAGGGCGATCTGGCGCGCCTTGTAGAACGGGAAGATCCCGTACCACTCCAACTCGGTCGAAGAAAGGTCGAAATTCGGGAAGTCGATGCCCAGCTCGAGGTAGCCGGGGTTTCTGATCATGGCCTCCTGCAACGTGCAGAGATTTTCGAAGAGGATGGCGCGGTCGAGGAGAGAGGAATCCTCGTGGAAACCATATAGGTCGACAAATCTTTCCGCCATCCCGAATAGAGTGGTCCCCTCAGACGGCACGAAAAACGCGGGTTCCTCTCCCTCCGCGTGTTTCCCATATGTTACGCTCGCCTTGCCCAGAGCCACCATGTTCTTCAACAATACGCTGACGGCGTCGCGAATGAGCCCCACGGTCGCTTCGGGAGTTTCAGCAACAGGAGCAGCGCGGGTGGTCCGGTGAAGCTGCTGCGCCAGGTGGCGTGAGCGGTGGATCCACAAGATGACCAGCTCTTCCTTTGAAAAGCGTCTGGCGGTGGAATGGCGTCTAGGGCGATGAAGCATGCGCTAGGGAGGTGGATGAGGTTTGTGCGCTCCTACGCGCGCAAAAGACGCTCTTTATAATCCAGGCTTGCGAGCGACCACGTGGACATCAGAGGAATCAACGCGGGCGTGGTACGCGTCCAAAATTATGAAGACTTATGCGGGAGCTACTCCCATTATGATGGAAGAAACGGCGATTACCGACTTAAACGAACCACGAAACGGACAAACGGGACATCGAAACATGCAGAAATTATGAACGCACGACACGCCCGTTCCACGGAAACACAGGATATGTACGAAGAAAAGTTATGCCATGGCAGAGGAGCCACCTATGACGAAGAACATTGCTCATTTACACGAAAAACCGTCCGCTCGGATTCTGCCCGTAGCCCGCCTCGGCCTGAGCGACGGCCTTTTCCAGACCGCGGCCGATCCCCTGGCTAGCTTCGATCTCGTCTTGGAGAAGGGCGTTCTCGCAAGTCCAGGCGTCGTTCAGCTCTAAAATACAGAGGTGGTTAATCCTGTCGCGGGTCCACGAGGGAACGTGAGGGAGAGACGCGATCTCGACAGACAAGGGAACGTCTGTGTGCGAAGCCGAAGTGCGAGTTCGATCCGCGAACGAAAGGGCAGAAGAGATCCGACCAAGGAATGCGTCGCAGCACTCCCGCGAATAACCATACGTTGGCTGTCCAATCATGTAGTGGAAGGTTCGCGCCATGGTCAAGGACCAGATCACCGATGGGTCCAGAAACGGCGCCTCGATGTTCGATTTGGCATATTCCAGCGCGGCGCTATAAAGAAACGCCTGGAGAAATCAGCATTCGTACGCTGCGCCCGACGCTTACTCACCGCCTTCTCAAGATATGCGCCAATGTAGGGACGAAGGAACTCGGCCCGACCATCAGGGAGATCATCAGGCACCGTGACCGCCGAAGGAATACATCCGCGGATGAGTTCGCAGAAAGGGCGGAGGTGCTCCGAACGTATTCGACGTGCGCAAACTTCGTGGAAGCCAACTGAAGGCCTGTAATATGGACGGAGCAATACGAGTCCATCCGTGCTATAACCAGCTGGTGGATAGGGACGACTTCGGCAACGGTGCGAGGAGGAGGGAAGAGAAAATATGACATAGGGAATTCGACGCGGGGCAATGAATATTGGCTGGCGGACGCTAGACAACCAATTTATACAGTCTCCATGGCCTCGACCTCTCCTTCCTCGATCACGCCCGGCAAACCATAGAACGGATTTTCGCTCTTGGGGTTGAACGCACGCTGGGTCCGGGTCCCTTCATCATCTCTTTCGACTATGCGATCCACCGCGTGCTGGCGAAGGCGTTCGGAATACTGCAACAGAGAGGCGATCTTGCCCCTCAATATCACCCGAAGGAGTTGATTGTCGTCGCCTTCGAACCCGTAAACAGAGTCCGCTCGCATAACGACTTGCAGCCAAGCCACACGCAGCGTCGGGATGCGTTTTGCCTCCGCCAGGTCGTGATGGCGAATCACATAATCGGACAAGCGACCCTACGGACGCGCGAACGTTAAAGATCGCTTCGATTCAGGAACTCGGGACTTACAGCCATCTCCAAATAATCACGAACGCGCTGCCGCATTACGCGCTTTTCTCCCTTCGTCTTGGTCTCCGGAGACCAAGTAAAATCCTCGCGGATGCGGAGGAAGAACTGGTAGAGAGGTTCGAGGATTTCACGACTGACTCGCGCCATGAAGGGGTGATGAGCGAAGTCCACCATCTGCCCGACGGTAGAGAAATCGCAGTTGAGGAACTCGTCGCGGACGCGGACACCGGTTTTGGGAGTAGCAGGAGGCATGGGATTCAAAGGGCGAAACTTCAAGGGTTACCCTTAGGCCAACACTCATACGCCTTATATACCGACGAACGGACGCCACGAACGATCAAAGCTGAACTACCCGGCTACCATATGCGGACTCCTCGCCTATCACATCAGATATCTCTTCCCGATCCGGACGATTCTACGATCGCTGTTCTAAAAATGGACTTACGATCAGAAGCAACGCGCGGACGGAACGTACGAACGTACCAAGAAGAAAAAAGAACGGCTCACTCTTCCGGGACGAGATCGATCTCGTAGAACAGCTCCCGCAACAGGCCGTTCCGATGAAACTGTGGATATTCCGTGTCAGTATGATCGAGGCGAGCGGCCGCCATGGCTGTAGCGCGGAATTCTTGGAGAATGGGCGAGCAAATTGAAAAAGCTTGACGGTCGCGGTCCTCCACGTCGCAGAGCCGGCCCAAGAGTACCATAATAATCGACATCATATTGGCGGCGCAGCCAGGGACCCGGTAATTTTCGAGGCTGATGCCAGGAGCGTCCTGAAGCAGGAGAGGCAATGTCGGCGCGGTCTCTACGAGTCCACGGTACACGCGCACGCGGGACAAGAAACGCTGCCAAGGGAATATCAATCAGAAAATTAAACGAAGAAGATCTATGCACAAGATATGCCAGAACATATGAAATTCACGCACAACGGTACCCGCTAGGCGCAGGGCGAGGAGACGGAGTTCTTCCCTTTCCGAGGAAGGAATATCGACGGGAGGACCCTGAAGTCCCCCTCGCCAACGGTGCATCGTTGAAGAAAATACACAGCAGGACGGACCCGAGCTTGGAGAAAGACATCGATGGAAGTATCGGGTTCCCAGTGCGGATCCGATAATTCCTCCACGGAGAGGAGAAGCCTTTCGAGGTAATGGCGATAATTCGCGAGCCACGCCCGCGGGGGCATAATTCGAAGGGACGGAAAAGGAGACGATCGGGGTGGCCGTAGGGGCCCCCATTTATGGACAACGGAGGAAAATCGACCATCAGGCCAGATCAAAACGAATTTCATCCCTCGCGTCTGGTCGTATCCACCGTCCGCTCCCTTATTTTGCCTGCCCCTCGCCAGAAACGCATTCCTGGACTCCTTGCGAGGCGGTGGACACCAAAAACGATATGATTGGGCGAAGGACGCAGGAGGAATACTCGTAGAAGATCGTTTGGCCAGATCGAGACGAATTCCCTACCTTGCGGTCGGCCGTGTGCACCGTCCGCTCTCTTATCCCGCTTGCCCCTCACCAGAAACGCTTTCCTGGACTCCTTGCGAGGCGATAGACACCAAACACGATATAATTGGGCAGAGGACAGGGGAAATAAACGAAGGAAATTACTCGGAGGCGCTGCTCGCAGGAGGAGTTACCAAGCCAGGCATCGACCCGTAGGAGGCCTCGCTCAACGCCCTCTCCTCTTCCTTCACAAAGAAATCATCGACAGGACCTTGCGTCTCGCCCATCCTCGCCGCAGGACGCGCATGCTGCGACGAGTCGCCGTTTTCTTTATCACGCTCTCGACGGCTTGAAGCGTAGCCTTGAACCCCGCCGCTCGCACTGCGTCTCCGGCAGCAAGAGAGTCCGACGACCGCGATGGTATTCCCGGGGGCGACGCCTCGCACGACACAGGAGTATGCACGGCGTGTCCACACGAATGCTTCCTCGCCGTTGCCCCTATTCCAATCTCGCGCCAGTGAGCGATAATCTCGTTGTACTTGAAGGTGTCGGCCAGCGAGTCGTCTGTGGCAATAGGACGGAAGTCGGTCGGACGGCCCCGATATGCGAAATTGGCCGAGATCCAGTGGTTGGCGTCGTACTCGGGAAAATCTAGATGGGCTTCGTCTCCGCTCTTCTTCCTAGCGAGGAACGTCGACAGCGCAGCGCCGAGCAGGAAGCCTGCTTGCGCATGGGCGACGCGACCGTCCGTGGTCTCTTCAGGACCCTCGCCAATATTCACGACCGGCTTGTCCTCTCCAACGAACCCCACGACGACCAGGAGCACTTGTATAATATGGAACATCCACGCGGCCTCCGAAGGAATCACGGGCGGCTCGTACGAGATACGGAACTCGTTCTGACGAATCTGCGCAGCGAAGAACTGGGCCATGTCAGTGGACGGACGCAGCTTACGAGGGACGAAACTCACCATATGGCGGACGATATCCCGCACACGATAGCGCAGTTCGTCGCGCTGGGGAGTCGTCAAGGACCTCACGGTGTCCGTGGCGTATGCGTCAGGAAAAACGGCCATCATGACCAAGAAAACCTTGAAGCGCAGGTTAGACTGGAGGAAGGCCGGGAGTCCTCCATCGGGAATGAAGAAACGTTCGACGGCCATTGCACGTTGGTATCAAGGAAGCGCTGAGTCGCAGAGGCGTCCATGGAGGAGGAGAGAAAGGTTTATTGGGACGAAGAAATTTGGCAGACGCCTTTTATGGATTCGTTGACCGGTACCCGGTCAACAGTAAAGCTATATGGGAGGTGTGAGGCTGGTGCTTGTGCTACGCCTGCACACCGCCTCACGGCCCCTTCAACCGAGCCCTGGACGAGAACGTACGAGGCGCCCGTTCATCCAAATCGGGAATCAAAGTTACCAAATCCGGATTCTCATCAAACGCACGCAGCCTACGGTCCCCATCCAACCTCTCACATCGTTCGTACCACCCGCCCGGTTAGTCTCGACACTCGATGGACGCTTCCATTGCCCGAACTCCGCCTTTGCACGACTCGCACCTCGCGTACGAACACGGCACCACGCGCTACGGCCCACGAGAATGGTACGGACCAACCAATAGCGGGCATCCTGGGCTTCGTATCCTCTTCCCACACCCGAGAAGTCACCAACACTCGAACGCAAGCCTCGTCCGATCCAGTTTCCATCCTTCCAAACCACTCGAAACCTACTCAGATGCGTCCGGACGCGTCTTCCGACCAATAACTGACCTTTTTGGCTCAGGAATCCGCTCTGTTATGGAACGGGTCCTGCGTCCGTACCAATTCGCGTCGCACGCTCCGTCCGTTCATGAAAATGAACCCCAAAATTCGAACGTAAGCCTCGTCCGTCGCCCCAAATACTGAACGCACGCCGTATACGTTCCTGCGCAAGCACCCTCAAACGTGAAAGGGATGGAACCGAACGAGTGGGCATCAAGGGGACGGTCGAGAGGCGAAA
>JARJLF010003305.1:0-19101 GCA_029378395.1 Mycena leptocephala | reverse complement strand
TGATGGGATTTATGATCCACCCGGTATTCTCACTTAGCTCGAGTTCAGACTTACTCACCCCGAGCTTAGCTTATTCACTTATACAGAACATTCTAGTACAATTTCCATAGTATAAATGCCTTGTAATTATCCCATAGTACTTTACTGGTTTGCAAAGGAATATCATCCTCTTGCCACATACTCTACCTTCTGAGCTTATTTCAACACATATATCATTAGTATGATGGCAAGGAAGCTCAATTTTATCGGGTTTCTCAAGTCTAATTAGAGGGGCTAGTATCTCGTGTCGAAACTGGAACGCGGGACAATACCTACCTCTCGAGTCGCAGCTGGTATTGTCCTTCCGTCCTTGCGGATAATTCCCACTATCGGACGTCCGGAGCCGCAAGCGAGGTCAACCCGAGCGGCCCAAGCGCAACATTTACCGCCGCGCAGCTCATATACGCCTGGTAGGACAGAGGTAGCTCCCTACCATCAAATTGTTGCTGTGGAATCCCCGCGAGCAGGAATATCACACCCAGGGTTCAAATTGTTGCTGTGGACTCCCCGCGAGCGAGAATATCACAGCCAGGGTTCAAATTGTAGTTGTGGGCTCCCCGTGAGCGAGAATATTACTCGCTGTAGGCAAAAGTGATGGACTATGGTGGTTCTCACCATTCTGGCCATCAAACCACTCCAAAGAACTTGTGGACTGAAAATATGAGTGAATAGAAGATATTTGGGTATGTTCAGAAAATTCTGGAAATATGGCACGTTTTTGCTCAGATTCTGAAACCATCTTTTTATAGAGAGAGTTTGGGTAAAATGTGGTCGTACAATCTGAAAGTACTCATTAAATAGTGCAGAATACCACTTTGAATCATATCAATACCTAGTGAATTGAGCTCACAATCGCTCTTAAAAAAGTGCCATTTTTGCCATTTTTTGCTCAAAATTGCCTATTTTGGCCTATAATGACCATCTTCTGAGGGTAATAGTGAGTTCAAATCACTGGGTATTGATATGATTCAAAGTGTTATTCTGCACTACTTGACGCCTACTTTTTAACTATGCAGCTCAAATTTTCCCACGCCCCTTCTTAAAAAAGTGCACTTCAAGTTCTGGCGAAAAATCGGTTATATCATCGAATTTTCCTTTTATAGAAATTAGGTAACCTGTCCAGATGTTTTCTATTCACTCATATTTTCACTCCAAAAGTTGTCTGGAGTGATTCGGTGGTCAGAATAGTGAGAACCACCACCGTCCATCACTTTTGCCCACAGCGAGTACAGCCAGGGCTCAAATTGTAGCTGTGGACTCCCCTGCCGTTCAACATTTGTTTTGGGATCGCTTTTCTTGTCCTCTTTTTCCGCACCTCCATGAAGGGACCAGCAAAAGCCACTGGGTCAAGTTGTTGAGCATAATTTGGATCTTGAATATATATTGAAATTCGCCCCTGTATTCACCCGTAGAAAGTTAGTGGCGCTCCTGATTACGAGGAAATGGATGAGGTCCGGCAGTTTTGGATTCCCGGCGTCTGTGGGCGAAGACAGATATATTTTGTCTGATTTGACTGCGCTGCGCATTTTAAATATGAGGATCAGAATATGAGGCACAAATCTCATTTTTAATGATATCATCACCCTCTTTATAAAATTAAGCCTGAAGCCTTTTTAAACTCCGCTGCTCAGCTAGCATATCTGCCAGGGGTGTTGTCATCAATTGGGGGCAAGCTTTCACTTTCTAACAGCTGGTCACGCTTCTGGAATGGATGGTGAAGGAGCAGTCGGCATAGCAATATTTTTCATAGAGGCTGTCATTATCCTTGTCAGGACAATAGCGAGGCCAGATATTCACAATGTACGGCAGGCCACCTCTGCTACCGCGCTTGCGGCAGGATTTCGAGTCCCAGTCCCAATGAGTTGCAAACTCGAGCAGAGAGACATTTTTCAACTTTGCCAGCTCATGTGCAGCACATTTTTCATATTGGCTGATAAGCCCAATGTCATCATCTGCCCTCCCCGATCGATTTGCAAAGTCCAGCCTCCTTGTGGTTGAATCAGAATCCACACAGAGATTGCAAGGAGGTTGGCGGGAACAATGAATCAAGTTGCAGCCCAAGAGAGTGTGACATGTTTCTTGAGCTGAAACATCCCATTCAGCTGCAAATGCAGATAGAAAAACAATATTTTGACCACTGTGCAATCATTTCAAGCCAGATTTTGACCGGGTATTGCTGGGATGATAGTGGTGGTGGGCAATGAGCGATGTTAAATCAATGCTCCCAGGATCTTCCTCCCAAGTCCCGTACCATTACCGACGAATCTCCCCCGTAAACGACGCGAGCGGAAGGAAACTTGGCCAGCCAGAGCTGAACAGGGGACGTGGTCACCGAGGACCCCCGAAAGTCACCCAAAATGCCTGGACAGAAGTTGTCGGATTTTGCGACTTCTTATCCGCACCCCAAATCGGGAAATTTTTATCCGAATTCCACCCAGGCCTCCCCGAGGTCGAGTTTTTATCCGAATTGTCTACCAGGCCTCAGAAAAATTTCAAGAAATGTCTCGTAAAATGGATTTTTCGGGTTGGCGGCGCCGTCTATGTATCTACACAAGAAAATATGACACGTTAGGCTGATTCTTCGTCCTCCGAATCACTGACTTGAAGTTTTTCCTTACTCTTCCATACTGCTCTCGTCCACATGGGCTCTTCTTCTTCGCCCTGAATGCCTTGACTGCAGCCATGATGTCGGGAAGATGAGAGTTGATCTTTTTGAAGACGGCGCTATCAGCCGGCGATAATTTGATACCGACATTGACCGACTGGGGAGCTTGACTGAGGAGGCACAGAAACGAAATCGAGGGGATCAATGCATATCGTGGAACTTGTAGATTTTGCATGGATTTTGGAATAGAACGAAATTGCAGGCCACCGAACATATGTTCAAAAACTTGGGTGGGGCCAGCCGCGATATTCAAACAATCCGAGACCCAGACATGTTTCCCATTCTTTCCGCCCGTTTTCGAATAGCTCCATGGACATCCAGGGGAGAGGAAGTCGCGAAACACGACTTTGCCGAGGGGAATGTCAACGCGTACAACTTCTTCGGAAGCGTGATTTCCAGGACTTTTTTGACGCTGATAGCAGGATCCGAGAATGCACGTAAGAACATGGGTGGAATCGATAGTTTTCGGTTACAGGACGCGTCAAGTTCGGCTGGTGGTGCTGAAGGGTATGTTTTGTTACGTCCAATCCACTCTTAGTCTCTTATAAACAGACGATACAACAAAATTTGAGCTCATCCTTCGCTTTGTTGTAGTCTGTCAATTACCCGTGATCCCTGATCGGAGATCGATGTTATTATATAATCAAAAAAATCGCGGATCTCAAGATGGCTTTCAGAATGTGTCTTTCCACAATTTAGTGTAAGATTCAAGTTCCATGGTTCAAATTGAGTCTTGTCTTCTGCAGGGAAAAATCGCTTGGATTCATAGGGCTTGGTAGACCCGATAGCCGTGCACTGTGGACAGAGGTGGCAGTCGGATCAAGTGCCAAGACATTTGATCGCTTTTTTAGGCATTTGATCCGACTGCATCAAGATTGACTGCAACTTGACGCACTTGGACCGACTGCAAGCTAAGCAGTTGGCCAGAGGGCAGTCAATCTGACTGTTTCCCCAAGGATTTTTTTAACTGCCTCCCCAGCCTTCCTAACGTTCAATTCAGGTCCCGGATATTCAAATTTGTGCTTAGTTTGTCCTTGCTTGAAGTGGAAGTCATCGCCATTTCGGCTACGCCAAACCACCTTCTCTTTTGCTTTCTACATCGACGCGTCAATCGACTTCTTTTCTTCCGCAAACGGCTCATCTGATCTTTTTACTTGCCTTCAGGTCTCTCTATCGAAACATGCCATGGTACTTACACCGCCGCGAGGCCCGCGACTCGCAGTCAACTCGGACTTTGCGGTTACCAGCTTGTTACCAGCTACTAGTACCGCGCCACGATTCAGTGTTGATTCATGGCCCAGAATGCACTCCAAATGCTTGAGAACCGGGAAGAAGTACCACGGCTCTCCGTATTGCAACAAATGGCGCTCAACTCATACTACACGGTGTCATGGTGCCAAAGCAGACCTGAATCCATCATGCCATCCTCCTCGTCCGAGTCTGAGAACGAGTTACACCACCTCCCGGTCCTCTTCACAGGGCTTCTGTAGCTCCTCAGGAAAACCTCATGTCCACTGAGCCTGTTTCTTTTCCACTCAAGATATCGATAGCCATAATGCCGATTCGAGCTAGTCAGTGTCGCAACAAAGCCACTTCACGCTCGTGAATGTTGAGGAATTGGCAAACGAGTACTGGCATCTGAAAAATCACGTTATTCCGAGTTTATTGACCCCGGAAGAAAACGAGGACTTCGAGATTCGGGCATGGAGTGGCTTCGACGAAGTTCCAGGATGCTCGAAACTAGTAAGGGTCCTATGCACCTAGCATTAGTCTGTCGAGCTCGAAGTCTGCCAGGCTACTATACTTGAAACTTAAAGGCGCCCATCAGTCTCACTTTTTTCGCACTCCGCAAGCACCGGCGTGGGCCTGCTGCAATCAGATGATATTCTTGAGCTCTTTCAGGCTCACACAAAGCTGGCAGAGCTCTTCTCGCAATCAACGATAAGATATTCAACTTCATCGAATCAAACAACAAGGGAGAATTTCCTGAAGCCATCCGGAGCAAATGGTGAGTTTCTTACCCTCCCATTTGGATGTACCTAATTTTTCCTTGCGAAGGGAGAATGGCTAATTCAAACCTCCTGTAATTGATCGCCAAGAACAACGAGGACTGGCTCGCCCATCTGACCATTTTCACTGTAGACGACATCCATTTCACGACTATGCAGCAAGGCTGATGCGGCTTCATTCTCATCCCTTTGGCTGCTGACTCACGATTTTTTGGCGTGAATAGCATTCAAGATGCGCTCTTTGAAAGACATGACTTCGGAGAGCTTCAATGCCGAAGACAACGAAGATGAAGACGCTCTCCAAATCCATGAACAGGGTATGCAAGCGGTGTCCAGTAAACTTAAAGAGAAAGGAGGCTGTTGAGAGCCCTCATCCCCCCAAGACGACACCGACACCCGTTCAAGTACTGCCCTTCGGGCTACAGCCGCAAAAAGGACATACCACCGAGGTAAGCTATTCGATATTAACGGTGCTCATGTCTGTAAAATTGATATACCTGCATCTGACTTCCCCACCGACGCCTGTGATCGAGGGCGAATTATTCATGACTGTGCTCTGGTCAGCAGTGGCTTCAACTAAATGTTTAACCCCTTGTGAAACCCCACCGGGGGCATCCATGACCAATAAAAAGACTGTAGGCCACCAGAAAGACCCCAAGCCTCAGGTAGGCCACTACTTACACCGTCAATAGGAAGCCGCCGTGAACGCATACTGCACTGCTGGGTTAATTTTTACTTCTACCAAATCGAACCGTGAGTCCATGATATCAGTGCACTACCGAGAGCCTTGTAATAAATATTATGTGCATATTTATGTTGAAACACGATGTGGATGGGCACGGAGTGGGCAATTGGGTCTCCAGGAGATTAAATTGTTCGCTCTCGAATATTGTTTGTTCATATTTTATTCACAAGCTGCAATTTCAAACTCCGCTTGTCTCTTCCTGCCGCCACCCTCCGCCTCTCTCCGTGTGCGTCCACCGCGTTTTTTCGAATTATTTAATCTTCAATCGGTCTAATCGATCCCTCAACACGTCCTCCCCGCTTTTCAGACCCCCCTTGGCCGAAATAGACTACTCAACGCCGAAATACGCGATTTCCGCAACATTCACCAACAAGGACGCGTAAGTCCACAATCCCTCTATCTGGGACTCTGGAACCTGAACCACAGACTTGGTTCGACATTGACTACAGTCTGAATGTATCAAAACTCCGAATGATTAGAGACAGCTGGAGTTGGAGCGCGCGCGAGTGACATGGTCGGGCCTGCGCGGTGCGTATCCCACTGACTTTCATACCATTGCCTCTATTTACCCCCCATTATCCTTGAACCCACAGGTGGTCCTTCTTTTACCCCGGCGTGGCCTCTTTCCGTCCATCGTGCATTGGCTCCACCGTCCAAGCCGCCGAGGATCAGCCGCAGGTACGACCAATCTCTTCTACCCACTTCTTATCCACGAGCCCCTGATGCATCCCCCACATACCACCTCCGCTATTAATCACTCTGCAGAGAATCTCACGTATGCATCTTCATTATTTCCGCTTTCACGTCCTGACCCTCCTCACAGTGTAATCATTGCGTGACGGACGAGCATGCTGCCTGTGAGCGCGCATGCGGAGGCGGGTGCGAGGTCGTCAAGCTGGGATAAGGTACGTTATTTCGTCTTGTGGGTGTTTTTAAAGAAGTTGGATTGATGTTCATCTACAGGTGACGCGTGAAGTGTTGTAGCTGTTAGACTCAGATACAGTAAGGTTTCAGGGTCAGTGGTTTTCTCGTTTCCGCCCCTCCCGGTGTGTTCCCCCTTCCTCCAGCCTTCCTTGTTCCTAATGAAGTGTCTTTTAACTGGCGGCAGTGCACTCGGCCCGAGATCGTTGCCCTCGCGATCTCGGTGGGCCGAAAGGTCATGCCTATCACCTCAGTCACCGGTGCGCTCGATGGCGGCCTCATGGGTGAGTCCGAACTCACGGATCGGTTCTGGCTTATCTGCACACAGGACATGCACTTCGTCAAGGTCGCCCACCTCCGGTGCTGTACGACATCGCATTTGCGCGATGCGGGTTCTGTGCACGCGCGTCTGAGGAAGCAGACCCCGCGTTCCTCAAAGAGGTTGTGAGGTCTCATGGCGCTCGGCTCTCATAGTGCGTTTATTTATTTCATGACTGTTCTGCTTACTAATGATGCATGCCTTGCTAACACTGCAGCTCTCGTGGCTTCGACGCAGACAAGGACATACTCGTCTCGTCCCCGCCCGCCGCCGAGTCCGCGCCGATGCCGGCCACAGAGACGGAGTTGAGATGGGTCCGCATAGAGTCGGAGTTGAGAGGGTCCGCGTAATGCCCTGTGGTGCGTATTTCTCTTTTTTTCTCTTTCTATTCTGTGCTCTTGTCTTTCGCGGCCACTGCAGCGTAATTGGCCCCGCAGGTATGGTTCGCTTGCGATTCCGTCCTGATTTATGCGCAGGTCTCTCCATCTCGTGTGCGACCTCGAGGATGGCCATTGAAGAAGCCAACAAACCTCTCAGATGAGTCTCCAGTAACTCCCCGATGCCCTTTTTAAACGCATAGGTTCACGTGCGACGTAGAAATATATACTCCAAGATAAGTTGACACAGAAATCATGATTCTCATTCTAACGACATTATCTTGCAGGGTCTTGACTTTGCTGGAATTTATGATACCCCGCGCACGCTTAAAGTATTACTAATTTCCCATTGTTTCATTTGTATGTTTTCTTGCTTCTTTCATTCCGCAGACCACTGATCTGGAGCTTCTCGGTGTCGCGTCGTTGTTTATTTCCTTCTAGTGAACGGCACGTTTCGCTTCTTCTCGTTTCCCGTGCTGATTATCCTTAGCAGTTTACGGTGGAAGTCTCGCTCAGAATTTCACGTTCGTAATTTTGCGGCTATGTTGTTCTGTGCACTTCTGACTTGTATTCTCGCAGTTGATGAATAGCCGACGACCTAGAAGCCAATGGGGTGGATGGTGTTAGATTACGCTGTGGATGTAATTTATATAGCGGTTAATATATATGATTTTCAGCAGTCAATGGAAGGATATATACAGCAGTCAAATCAACTGCTACGAAGCCCTTGAACCGACTGCCAGGGAACACTTGAACCGACTGCCAAGGGACACTCATATCGAGTGTCAAAATGGCCGAAATGCAGTTTGGGGTGAGTGTCGACCTGCAGTCGGTTCAAGTGCCGGGCTGCAGTCGGGTCGACTGTTCCGCAACAGTTGGATCGACTGTTCTCAGGCAGTCGGTCCGACTGTCAATTCTGTCCACAGTGCGTGGTAGCCTGATCGACAAGTCCCCTATTGGGTAGTGCTTGGTAGCCACGTGCGAGAGTTATGGTAACGCTTGGTAGCCCTCGCAGGCAGCTACCATATGGCCTGGTAGCAGTTGATAGCAGCCAGTATCTGCCTATACCCAGTCATACTCCAATTCAAGGATTCATATCACCGATAATTAAGCAAACAGTTATATATTCCAGCGCTACTTCAAAGATACATAGACGGTGTAGAGTTACAGAATGGATGATGAGACGAGAACTGATAGATATGAAATTGAGATTGAGAACAGAAATTCACCAAAATGGATGCGTCCCTTCAGAGCGGTGATTTGTCAGAGTGTACCTGCCGAAACCACAGTTGTGGACAAACAAACTCCACCAAAAAAATTGCCGAATTTTTTAGCCGAGGTGAGCCAACCAATTGATAGATCTCATCGAGGGCTTCACGGCCATATATAATTTAAGTCGATCTGTCGAGCCGTTCTTCGGCAAATCACGATTTAGTCAGTGGGCCGGTCAAAATTTTGGCAGCAGCCGGAATTTGATGGGAAAAACTTCGGAGGGGTGCAATCGAAAGCTCTCATCAAGGCGCGTCTGAATCCGTCAATATATCAAAAAATTTATCGAGCGGTTATTGTGAAATTCAATGATCTTTATCGATCACTTGATCAATCTGGTGCATCTTGCATCTTTCTCTCTCCCACCATGGCTGGAGTCCACCATGACCTGGACGACCACCCAAGCAAGCTAAGCGCAACATGGCTGGACTCAGGAACCAAGGATCTAGGCAACGATCTGTTTCAGCAGCTCCCACTCAGAGCCCAAGTCCTGCAGAAACCCCAAGCCCTTCTGACTTCGGGGACTCTACTGAGATTGATATTGGAGAACTTGATAGTCTGACTTACCTGGAGGTTGACTCAGACCATGATGATGGGGATAACGAGGCCGACTGGGATGAAGTGGCACAGGAAGAGTTCCACAATCGTTTGCTTGGAATGATAGCCAAGATTGAGGAGGATCACAGAGATGCTGGAGATGATGATTGGATTCCAAGTCGCCAAGCTTCTCAGGCAAAGTGGGCAATTGCAAGACATAAGCCTGAAGGTCAATTCTATTGGACTCTACATGCATTCAATGGACTGATCAATTTCAACCAGGTTGCCCAACGGAATATATCAAAGGGCCAGACACAGCCAGCAAATCGAAGCGCACACAGCAACGATATGCTGAATCCAATAAGACACAGAGGACCCTTGATTCCTTCCTTTTACAGCCTGATATCCCTCAGCCTCTGGATGCAGATGGTCTTTCCGAAGAATACACAAGACACCTCCTCCAAGTGAACCATCAACTACTCCTCATTCAACTGCTCCTCCCCACTCGTGCTCCTTCTCCAGCACCAGTTATTCCTCGTACTAGAACAGCTTCGGTTCTTTCAGATCCTAGTGATGATGACAGTCCACTATTAATTGTGGTTGACAATTCAGATGAGGAGGATGATGATCCCAATGAATGGGATACCATTTCGGATCACATGGTGGATGCAAGGATCCCTCAGGCACCACCACCCGCCAGCCCAGATATTCCAACAAGTGCAGGTTCTAGCTCAGGCTCCGGGCAAAATGTTCACCTGTCTGTCCACTGGAAAACACTGGATGTTGCATGGCTCGTCTCCTGAGCCAGCAGGAAGATTTCTTGAATCAGCCATCAATGCTTGAAGCAGTAATCAAAGAGGCAGGGCATGAATGCATTTTTTTGCCTAAATTCCATTGTGAGCTCAATCCAATTGAAATGGTAAGTCATTTTGCTGTAATATTGGGTACAGTTTAATCTAATAGTTTTCAGTACTGGGGATGGTGCAAGTATCGTTATCGGCAAATTCCCAAGAAAAGCTTCACAGACTCAAAGGAACTTGCACTAAAGTACCTTGATGCCTGCCCTGTGGAGGTGATTCGGCGGTTTGTCAACAGATCATGGAGATTTATGACTGATTACCATATGGGACTGACTGGGAAAGCAGCTGAGTGGGCAGTAAGGCCGCAGAAGCAGCACTGTTCCGCTTCAAACACTGCCTTGGCGGCAATCGAGGCGGTTGTCAGTTGATTACATAATTGATGTGGTTGTGTTCCGAAAAATCCGATTTTCACCAATCGTCACCAATCACTGATCGGAGATCTGATCCTGGGCTAAAAATTTGGCGGCACAAATTTGTCGTGGGAAAAACTTCGGAGTATGTTTTTTGAGCTCTTTAGGGCAGTCAGGTCTCTTAAAATTGGTACCTAATTAAATCACGTTATGGCTACAGGCGATTTGTGGGCTTTGTTTGTCCACAACTGTACGGTGGGCGAGGGCCATAACAGTCCCGCGCTTTCCCCGGTGTGTCCCACCGTTTCAGTGCTCATCCACTCTGCAGTAGATATACCCAAGCATCAATCTGGGATATGCTGAACACCTAAGTACCCACCTTGGCAAAATTGATACTGGAGCCATAAACCTGTTTGTCATCATATTATGCCATTCCTGTCCATTCCAGCACTGTTTGAGCACTTCTGCTCAACTTTCAGCTACCCTTGCAGATTTATTAAGTTGCAACTTCTACTTGAATGCAGGGAATATTCCAATATGCACCGGTTAGTTCAAAATGAACTCAACCCGTCGCTGCTGTGGCTGTGCACAGTTCCGTTTGGTGGACAGCCACATCCTTCATTATTTTCAAAGGATGATGCCGGCCCCTCCCATCAGGTAGATGTTCTCGGACGATGAGTGGCGCCACCGGACTGGAACATGGAAGCACAAGGCACGGGGCCCATAACCTAATGAGAACAGAACATCACTAGGAGCATCGAGGACCAAATTACCCCCAAATTAGTGAAGGAGGTTTTTTCCTGATTAGTACGGTAAGTGTCTTCGTAGGCGCCTTCGGTGAATGCGATGGTTTGACGTTCGCCTGTTGTGCGATACTCGAGAAGGGACGCATACAACTGGCGAAGGACGATCAGTGATGGATAACATCAGGCGCAAAAAAAACTTACCGCAGTCGCAGCCAGCGCGACCATGGCATCGGGAAGCTCAAGCTGTTTGGGGTGCTTCTTGCTCGATGAGTTGAAGAGGTGCATGTTGTGGGCCTTGAAGTTGCGGGTAAACACACCGTCCTTGATGACGGCACGAAGCGCCGGGTGGTGGAAAGGTTTCTCCGTGATCAAGCGTTGCTGTTGATGCACGTCAGAATATCTCATGGCGAGGGAACGGGATTCACGTACGGTTTCGGGATCCACGGGAAATATATACCGATGGTCCTTGAGGAGCTTCTTCACGAGCTCCTTGGTCTTGGCCTCGGTCAATCCGGCAAAGTGGAAGTAGCCCGGCGCGACGTTGGTAGCGGTGCGCTTCATGTCCCCACGCAGGATATTGATCCTGTCGACCAGCTTGTAAATGACTGTTTAGCGTCGAAGGAATTAATGATTGAATGAGACGTACAATGTCGCCGCGTATTTGAGATCGGTTCCGAGCCGATCCCTGATGTGCGTAGCGGAAAAGAGATAGGCAAGGTGGTTGCAAAGAGAATTCAGGGCAGTTAGGCCCGGTGACAAACCAGTGGGGTAACTACAACAAGTACTGGAGCTTTTATACAGTAAAGAAATGGTAGCCATGGATACGGGAGATATGAAACAAATGGTCAAGATTATAGGTGAAAGGCCTGATCTCAAAACGGGAAATTCGTCAGGATTCAATTACTGCAATTTCGTCGGGATTGGCACAGGCCTGGGACCCAAAATCGGCCAAAATCGTCAGGATTTCGCCTCAAGTGCAAATTTTTGCCCCAAGAGGTCATTTGTGCGAAATTTTCTCCGCCGCCGGCGCGATTAATATTCGGTCAGATGGCCATTTTGGCGCATTTCGTCAGGATTTGGAGCACTCCTGAGTTCCAAAATCGCCCAAAATCGTCAGGATTTATATCAGGGATTTGGGCCTATAATCCGGGTCCTCGTGACTCTGCCCAGGGGGTTCAAAATGTCATTGTGAGGCACAGGGTTCAAAATGCCATTGTGAGACAGAGGGTTCAAAATGCCATTGTGAGGCACAGGGTTCAGAATAGGTCCCTTGTCCCTCCGGAGGACGGCCTAACATTTTTTGCCCTTGCTGACGGGGCATTCAAATCCAGAATGCAGGGTGTCTATTCAAACCTTAAATATGTCAAGTGCTCCCTTATCCCTGCGGGACCCTGCCGAAATACATTATAATGCACCGGATGGTCGGTTCCATTGTGAGGCACAGGGTTCAAAATGCCATTGTGGGGTCTTCAAAATGCCATTGTGGGGCATGGGGTTCAAAATGCCATTGTGAGGCACGGGGTTCAGAATAGGTCTCTTGTCCCTCCGGAGGACAGCCGAAATACATTTTTTGCCAAAGGGCGGGAAGTCTCAAAGCGTCGAGAAGTAGCATTTAAGAATCATATGGCCCCATATCTCCCGGAAGTAAAGCTAGGGATTCCAAGTGAATCAGGGAGGTAAGTGCCATTTGAAAGGCATGACCACGATCTAAACAATGCAAAAGAAATTCCCGTGACAAATCTTCCAATTCCGGTAGCCCGCCATCCAATTCCCATAACCGCCGTGGCCGCCAAGGCAAAGGCAAATCGCGTGCGCATGTCGCTGTTGACACATCTGATGAAGAAGACTTCGGTTTTCTCGCACGCGAGCCAGCTGCCACTCTTGGTCTCCAACCGGACGATTGGCTACTCGACTCGGGTTGTAGTAGGTCCATAGTCCGCAATAAATCTGATTTTACCTCGTATTCGGAGACCCCCGGCCATAAAATTGTTGGAATCGGCGATTCCGCAGTAACCCTATTAGGATTGTTTAAACAATCAGGTTCTCAAAGCTAATCACTGTTTAATCGGTGTTGAGTTTGAACGGGGGCTGTTGTAACTCTGTTCATGCAGTAAAAAGATTGCACTCGGTGGGAGTCGAAACCAAGGGCTTGGCAGTCAATTTGAAACGAAAGCCGTACACGACCACTAAGCCAAAGAGGAAACACGGAACTCCACCCAAGCATCTATATTACTGACAAAGGACCTATCATAAAGTTATCCACAAACCGCTAAGTCCACTGCATATTGCGAAGTGGGTCTCTCATTAAAGACCTGACTGACTCTCCAGCCGTACAATCTTGTATTTCCCTTGTTGAGTGGGAAACATTCGCGCATTAAAGGGGGTCTCAGATTTATGGCCGTAATGTTCTGTATAGCTATCTATCTGTACTTAATGTTTCTTGAAATTCGGCAGCCTGAAAGCCGTGTGCAGAATAGGTAATTCTCGTTGTATTCAGTCCAAGCCATTCTATACGGTGGGCCTGAGTTGTACTGTAAACCACTCGGCATGCCCGTCGGAGAAGTCTCGATACCTTCCAGAATAAAGTTGTTGGTCTGAGCAGTTGGTCTGTTCACCCAAGACTGTGAAATTTGCAATGAGCAGTGCTGCTGAAACTCGGATTTGGTCCCTACCTATGTCAGTGCTGTGGCACAACGGTTACATGTATTTTCCTCTTTCTCTTTCAGCCAGTTTCCTGGGAGGTTCATGGTTCGAGCCCCCTTCTGGAGCCCTCCGTGAACGCTGTTTAATTACTATTTAATTACTGTATAATCCACGTTCAATCCGTGTTCGAACAGCCTGATCAAACCTTCGTTCATTGTTCGACCACACGCAAGGTTGCTGGGCCTGTGGATGGGGGGACTGTGAAGTTTTAATAGAACAGTGTTTAAACAGCAATTTGCTTCGAGAAGCCAATGGTTTAAACAAACCTAATATAGATTTATGAACGACTGGGAAAATGGCCACAAGCGGGGAACGGGACATGACCCCGAAACCCGCAGCGGGGCCTGACCTGGGTTTCTGCCGAAGATGTATATAAGCCTGACCATTCCTGGGAAGGGGTCTACATATGCATCCTCTACATGCCGATTTGGCCTCTGCATCCCATCTTCCATGCATGCAGATTTGGCCTCTGCATCCCCCCTCTCTGCATGTCGATTTGGCCTCTGCATCCCATCCTCCATGCACGCCGATTTAGCCTCTGCATCCCCCCTCTCTGCATGTCGATTTGGCCTCTGCATCCCATCCTCCATGCACGCCGATTTGGCCTCTGCATCCCTCCTCTCTGCATGTCGATTTGGCCTCTGTACCCCACCCTCCATGCACACCAATTTGGCCTCTGCATCCCATCCTCCACACATGTCAATTTGGCCTCTGCATCCCACCCTTCATGCACACCGATTTGGCCTCTGCATTCCACTGCATTCCATCTTCCATGCATACCGATTTGGCCTCTGCATCCCCCCTCTCTGCATGTCGATTTGGCCTCTGCATCCCCTCTTTGTGCATGTCGATTTGGCCTCTGCATCCCATCCTCCATGCATGCCAATTTGGGCCTTATTTTCTTGCCTCTTTTCCTTTTCATCGCGTTTTCTTTCGTTGACCTGCCCCTCTGCTCTTGTTCCTTCACAAAGCCACATGGCAGTCCCTGACTGAGGTCTGATCAGCCACTGCTCATACTGTTCAGACATAATGCACCGTGATTGGGTATTAGCAGAGCGTGGTTTTCGTTCTTGTCGAAATTCTCCGAGAGTAGTCAGGGTCGGGTACTATTTTGCCCTTTCTCTCTTCTCACTTATGATTCGCACCTTCCCCCCTGGCGGCTTTCGAACATTAAATCATCAGAACAGCGGTGGGGGGCTATTATTGCGATCCAGAAACTCGTGCATTTTCTTCCAGGTGAACGAGCCCAGTGTGCGGCGTGGTAACGAACCAATACTCTTCCCTCTTCCTCCTCTTCCTCTCTTCATTTATTCACCATTGGGTCCATCATCTGGCATAGTCGTTGAAGAAGGAATCAACTTGTATTCATGTGTAAGCGCAACATCTTCATTTCGTCGTACAATCCACCTGAGCGTTGCCACATTCTAGGTTCAAGCCGCGAGGGTGAACGCGCCCCACCCTTTCAATCCTCACTATCGCGCTCTTGTAAGCACAATGTCTCCATTGGATCATGTACTGAACATTTACATCCAGCGCAGGACATACACTAGCGTGCTCTTCTCACCCCTGTGGTCGCAAGTGAGAGTACGAGCCCAACTCCTCTCTACCCCGGGGCTATGAGGGCCTTTCCATCATCTCCATCGCGCAGTGGTAAGCACAACCTCTACATTAGCTCATGCCATTTACTGAACGTCTGCATCCAGGCCATACACTGAATGTCTACATCCATAACACTTCCTATCGCCATTTCCAGCGTACCCTCCTCCCCTGGCGGTCGCAAGTGAGAGTACGAGCCCATTGCTTGGTGAGTGGAACGTTCCTCATGAGCACTGCCCTTGCACGGCACCACACACGTTCTAAAGGGATCAACTAGTTGTGACTTCTGTTTGGGTTCCGTGGGATAAGAGTCGCAACCTGCCAAGTTGCGACCTCTGTTTGGGTTCTGGGGGATCAAGGTTGTTGCAACCTGCCAAGTTGTGACTTCTGTTTGGGTTCTGGGGGATCAAGGTTGTCGCAACTTGCCAAGTTGCGACCTCTGTTTGGGTTCTGGGGGATCAAGGTTGTCGCAACTTGCCAAGTTGCGACCTCTGTTTGGGTTCTGGGGGGTCAAGGTCGTTGCAACCTGCCAAGTTGTGACTTCTGTTTGGGTTCTGGGGGATTACAAGTCGCAACCTGCGAAGTTGCGATGTCTGTTTGGGTTCTGGGGATCAGATTGAGCTGTGTGGCCTAGCCACCAGCACAATCTCTTTCTGTCTAGTCAGCGATGCTTGCCCTGCTGATGGATCTCTGTTCTGCACCAAGAGATGCGAAGCCGATCCTTTGCGGGTATTGTCAATTTCATTGGCAAACCCTGATTCTCTTAATTTTTGCCTCCCCTGTCACCTTCGCTCTGACTTCTCGTCCCTACTCATCCATCTTCTCTAGCTCCTGCCGACAGTCCTGAGCCTCCTGTGAGCATTCCAACACCATGACTCGGACCCAGGTCTAAGTTGTACAAGGTGAACTGGGAAGATGAAGTCGGGAGCTGTGTCCGTGGGGGCTTCGAATGAGTCTCGGGCACATGGCAGCAAGAACACTCTACAGATTTCTAGTGTTGCAGTTAAGGGTTAGGCCTTAATTAAGGGTACCCTTAACAAGCCCTTAATATTAAGGCTTAGGATGGGCAAGAAAGCCACTTAAGCCTTTGTTAAGCCTTAGGAAGCTGGGGTACCAGGAGGTTATCTTTGGTCAATGCTCGGGAGAGTCCCTCTCCATGATCCTACACTTTAGTTCTCCCAAAAATTTCCGCTCAATGTCGAGATATGATGAGAAAACTGAAAGACGCGATTTGGTAATTGCTACTACCCCTCAGTTTTAACCGGAAAATCAAATGAAGGGTAGAAATAGCGGGCATAATATTATACCTCTGAAAATCTGGTTGGCTCCTCTCTAACATCCAGGTCAGATAATATTGTGGAAATATTATTATCGCCGAGGAGCCCAGGACTTGGCCGAAAATCCGGCGGATTTCGGGGGACCCTAAACTCTAGGGATTAATCATACATAGGGGGCCTAGAGTGTAGGGCATTGTTGACTGCAGGCACTGAATATTGTATATTGTATGGCATCCGACCTGAATTGTGACCACCGTCAGGATGCACCCGATGGAATTGCAGGATCCCTTGTCCCCAGCATCCCCACGCATCCATAAACAGGTCCGCCACAAGGAAAAACCGCACTCGCCCACGGGTGGCCTTAAACGGGGCAGGTAATGTGAATATCATATATTATATGGCATCTCACCTGCCATCAGGATGCACCCGATGGAATTCCGGGATCTCTTTCCCCCAGCATGAACATGCGTCTATCAACAGGTTCGCCACAAGGAAAAACCGCACTCGCCCAGGGTAGCCTTAAACGGGGCAGGTAATGTGAATATCATATATTATATGGCATCTCACCTGAATTGCGACTGCCGTCAGGATGCACCCAATTGAATTCCGGGATCTCTTGTCCCCAGCATTCCTGCGCGTCTATAAACAGGTCCACCACAAGGAAAAACCGCACTCGCCCACAGGTGGCCTTAAACGGGGCAGGTAATGTGAATATCATATATTATATGGCATCCGACCTGAATTGCAACCGCCGTCAGGATGCACCCGATGGAATTCCAGGATCTCTTGTCCCCAGCATCCCAATACGTCCATCAACAGGTCTGTCACAGGGAAAAACCGCACTCGCCCACGGGTGGCCTTAAACGCGGCAGGTAATGTGAATATAATATTCCCGTCCCACACTCACTCTCCTCCTCGATTCGGCCTGGACAAATAATAATTAGAATATATGCAGGGCAATAACAAGACGCACAATCATGGCAGTACCATCAGCGAAATTATCTTCCTTATCTGCAGTGGCATCATGAGCGATAATGGCCCGTATCCCGCGTGCTTTCATGAGAAGGGGTTGAAGTGGGATGTTTGCACCATGAAGGCCACCATCGGCTAATGTCAACAACTTCTCGTGTGCATCAGAAAAGCCAGCACGACCATGTAAAGCATTTGGGACGATAGCACCATTCAACCGAACTCTTGCCGAAAATTGTAACCCGCTAGGGTAATTAAGTTCGAGATGAGACTGTGAATAGAAGATGTGAATCAGAAAGACCTCAGAGAACGGTTTACCGATGCATTAAACTCTGGGAACACATCAGCCGTGGAACCGAGTATAAATGATGTCACGTCACTCTTTGCATTGCTCCCTACTGTCGTTACCGTGTCCAGCTCATGTCACTCCTTGCATTATCACATTCCCGACTCTTAAGACTTCATTTGTACGTAGTTTACAAAATTGAATTTAGTCTTCATACTCGGAGAAGTCATGGAAGCGGGAGACCCGATCAACGCGACGCTGCTCGGAGAACAACATGTTCTCGAAGTTCGTCCACGCTTCCTCGTCGTCGTTGCTCTGGCGCCACAGCGGCATGTAGACCGTACGAATCTGATTGTGCCCGACACGTTGTGCCCGTAAATTGTGCAAGCGCACACACATCTCGAGCAAATTATCACGTTCATCTTGATCACCAATGTCCAAAGGCAGTCATAGCAGAGCCCTGCAAGGCACGCATCCGCCATTCAGCCGTCTGGCGGTATGAAAGCAGTTCGCGATCAAATGCCAACCGCTCTTCAATCTCTGCCGTACTGGCACGAATCGCTTGGCCCATCTTGATGGGTGCACGAATTTTCCCGTCTAATTGTTCTGTCCCTCGTGGGAAAGCTGTATCAGCAACTAGATAAAATCCGGTGGGCGTCCGTGTGAGAAGCTTCTGGTAAATCGAACTTAAATTCAGATTTTATTTATTTGCATGTCAAACTCGGCATCGGAAACATCAAAATGGGTATCCAAGGAACCCCGCTATACTGTACCAATGGCAAATTTATACATTTAAATGATAAATCGGCAAGTCACGCTGAAATGCAAACACGTCACTCTGGATGACATCAGATATGGATTCTATGAAGACTCGAGGATGCCAATCTGCCGCCACTCTTCCGGCATAGTCTTGGCATCGCACAAAAGCCCATGAACGTACGGCTGGATATCGACTGGATTTATTTATGCAACACATCAACCTCCTACCAATGTTCTGAGGATTAATGGAGGCATCTCTCCCACATGTCGAACTCCCTACCCACACAGCAAAAAAGACCGCGTTATGGATTGGAGACGACTAGTGGGCACTACGAACCTCGGCACACCGTGCCGGTGTCGGGTGTCCTCATTTATTCTCGCGCAAGAATAGAGGGCTGAAGGGCCTATTTGTAGGCTCAACAGGACAACACTTTAGGCCAAGATCGCGCCAGTTTGACTGGCTAAACATATTGTCCTATTTTCCCCCATCCACCCACTTCCTCCGCATGTCTCTGCTGGATATACTATCTGGGACATCCCCAGGATTTCCCTCAGGGACTCACAGCCCAGTCAATCCACGCAGGCACCGCTGCACAACACATTTTGGGCAAAAATCACGTGCAATAAACTTACCGCTTTATTGAACGCATACCTATCATTTTCGATGCCGAAAG
>JARJLF010003304.1:0-19109 GCA_029378395.1 Mycena leptocephala | reverse complement strand
ACCCCCAACCAAAGTGCCATCCCGAGACGCGGACAGAGATGCTTGAGCAACTTCATAAATGGTCCTTCAAGACTGACTCCCAAAGCAGTGTTCTTTGGCTGCATGGGCCTGCTGGTGCTGGGAAATCAGCTATTGCACAATCCTTTTGCCAGAGGTTAGAGGCAGAGGGTCGCCTTGGAGCCAGCTTCTTCTTTAAACGTGGACATCCCTCCCGTGGAACAGGAAACAGGCTTTTTCCTACCATTGCATATCAACTTGCACTCTGCCTACCAGAATTGAAACAGCCAATCTCCCAGATCGTTGAAAACAACCCGTCCATTGTCGACCGAGCTCTTTCCACTCAGCTGCAGAAGTTGATAACTGAGCCATGCCGGCACAGCCTTTGTAGTCGCACTTTGGTCATTGTCATCGATGGGCTGGATGAATGTGAAGGCCAAGATATTCAGCAGAAGATAATATGTTCAATTGGCAACCAAGGACTTCTTCCTCTCCGGTTTTTCATTTCCAGTAGACCCGAGCCTCACATTCACGAGATCTTCCTGGGCATGCTGAACAATCTGCATTGTCCCTTGAATGTCAACCAGTCATTCGAGGATGTCCGGAAATATCTGTGTGATGAATTTGCCCGGATTCATCGAGAACACTATGCAACTATGGCCAGGGTTCCCCACCGCTGGCCCTCACTGGATATCATTGACAAACTTGTTGACAAATCCTCAGGCTATTTCATCTATGCTTCCACAGTCATCAAATTCATTGATGACAAAAATTTCCGACCAACTGAACGTCTCGCAGTCATCATGGGAATGGCAGAACCCCGCTTTGGAGTGCCGTTTGCTGCTCTTGATCAACTATACACTCAAATCCTTGCTCAAGTTCCAGATCAGCCTCAACTTCTCAAAATTCTCAAGGTCATTACCACCAAACTTTCGTCCGATGCTTTGTCAGTCACCTCAATTGAACAACTCCTTGAACTGGAGCCTGGGGATGTACAATTGGTGCTGCGAGGCCTACATTCTATAATCCGCTTACCAGAGGATGAGGATGGGATATTCATCCATCACGCTTCCTTCCGTGATTTCCTGCAAGATCTAACACGGGCAGGAATATTTTATATTAGTAGTTGTCAGCACCAAACCGATCTATCTCGTCATATTCTCAAGGCATTTTCATACAAGTATGCTGATCCCTCTCAAAACCGATGTGGGCATGTTGCTGGGTAAATCATTCCAATTGAAACAGACTAAATTCTGACCAAACTTTGATTATTAGGTACCTTCGCTCATCTGCATTCAAATGTGTGGCTTCCTCCGAGCCCTCTTCAGATCTCGTAACCCTGCTTCAATCTTTCAATCCAGACTTCTTGTTTACCTGGTTTGAGGAACGCGGTGAAATGATAGGCATTGTATTGGATTGGTTGAAGGTATGTATTGTCCTTCCTTCCGTAATATCATCGTCATTTGAATTTGTTTTCAGGCAAGTCAGCCACTGGCCAAAGATCTAATTCGGCTCTGGGAAGACTACAAGTTCATGCATTCCTGTGAACTGATATGGGCTCAACATGGGAACCTCAAAGTTACCTGGGCAGATCGAGACCACTGCACCCAGATTTTGTCGCAGGCCTCCCGTTCACTCATTAGAATTCTTCAAACAATTGAATTCCTTCAGGACTTGCGCCTGTTAGAAATTCACTTCCTGTTGGATTCCTCGTGGGACGAGCTGAGAATGGTGATCTGTTCTCTTCGCCCACTCATATGCGAGGAAGAGAGGGGGTTAATTAGAAAAGTGTCGATGGTTGCACTGGATCCCACCCTCTTCCCGGTGCCCGTTGACTTGATAATGTGGGAATTGGCTTGCGGCTCTCTGTGTGTTATGCAGCGGATACTCAGGGGTGAATTAGACAAAAACATACTGTGAGTATTTATATGCATTTAGTTTACTGCCACCATGACTGTAATTTAGGTTTTCACTTTGGGGATGGAGTCGTTATCTGAGAGCATGTCCACCGTCCCGCAAGCTGTTACAAGATCTGGGTGGTATAGAGCCTATCCTGGAAGATACTCTCAACAGTTGGTTGCAGGATGATTACCACAACATTGTGCAATGGCTGAAGGTGAGCTCGTAAGAATCGTGATTTTTTGGAATGGGAATTTATGCATGAAACTTGTTTAGACATTTACTCGACCTCCACAGGAATTAATCAGACGTGTGGAAGGGTATTTGGAGAGAGCACTTCAGCGTATCCATAACCCTTCCGCCGGAATCAACTCTTTCGAGAAAGAGTGGAGAAAATGGTATGATTCAGTAGAGAAATACCGCCCTTGAAATGGTAGTGTTTAGGTCTCAGTATGTCAGTAAAATTGTTATGAAATTGAATAGCCGTGTGCGACAGGATGAACAGACAGACAGATTGATGATCTTACTCACTCCACCAACTTGAATTCGCCAGCAAAGCGACAAGTCTTCTCGTCGGTGTCTTGCAACATGAAGGCGGACAGTCACAGACACCGCGGCGCAAGAGCAGGTGCAGCAGGAATCCTGCAGCTTAAGTGCGAGAACAAATAGACTTATAATACATCCAGGTTGAACCAGCCGAAACTGACACAGCAGACCGATTGAAATCCAACACTTCGTTGGCGGTTCGAGTTTATTCGGATCCGAATTGCAGAGCCTCCAGGGAGCAGGCCTAGGTCCCACTAAAGGAGCTCGAAAATGTGGCGAAGCACAGAAGCAGGTAAAAGATCGTAAAGCCGGGCATGGGATAAGTGGTTTACCGGACAGCGCGCCTGGCGGGGCACGATAGATTATGATACGGAGGAGCGGGGCTATGGACGGCGATTTTATTGTGGCATAACTAGAACTACCAGAACCTCGAGAAGGGCCTTTGAAAGAGGGTAGGTGCGACTCGGAGCAAGAGACCACAGAGAACGCAGACGGTGGGAGGGAGGCTCAAAGCAGTCTCAGAGCCGAGGGGAGGCAGAACAGCAGCGCCCCGGAACGGGGTAAATTGCAGTATATTGGAATGGAGGACGTCGAAGTTCGAACGTTCGCCAGAGTCAAACCTTTCTTTGGATGGTCTGAATTGATCTCGGCGTTTCGAAATGGCAGCAAAATTTTTACAGGGCGATTTGTTCATTCATGCCGTGCCGCCACCGTGGCTTGAAAGTCAAATGTTTCAGTCGCCAAGCTTCAAGGAATTAAGTACGTGAGCTGAGTGAGTCAATGCGCTCAGTTAATTATTTACATGTCAGCCGAGTTCTCTGATGATCGAACACCAATGTCAATAATTACTGTGATTAAACACGTCTCACCAAACCCACTTCTCTCGGACTAGCTGCAAGGCATATATTGAGGCAACCAGGGTCATAGTGCTAGACGGTGTATTCCCACCAGAGATACCGAATCTACCTGCCGTTTCTTGGGACCCACCCTGTTTTGTAAAATAGGACATTACTAGGTTTGATCCCAGGCATTAAGAGTTGGCAAAATCACCGTAGCCGGGTACACCATGTATTATCTGCGGCGAAGAGCAAACAAAAAATAAACTCAATGAACATCAAAAAGAATTGGGACGTACATCACAACATGCGAGGCACGAGCACTAATATTGTTGTAGCGTCTGTCTACGAGAGACTAACAGAAAGCCAGAATATGACTGTAATGCGCTCGGACTCGGCGAGATGGCGCTCGGGTCGCGTTAGGAGAGCACTGTGACACTTTGCGTTGAACTCCAGACAAATCGCAAGTCGGAACTGTCAAATCCAAAGTAAGCAGACAAGACCATAATGGAGAGAATGGACCAGAGCTGGATAAAAGTGAACAAAAGCTACGCAGAGTCCAGTAGGGCGCTGTTTATAAGTCCGGTTTGTAAACCGGTTCATAAACAGCGGATTATAAACCTGTTTTTAAATGGTCGAGCTGAAAGTACCGGTTTTTAATTCACGGTGGCAGTGCTTGGTACTGTCCAACCTCACCCAAAATTGACCAGAAATCGGATGACCGCCAGTGAAAACAATGTCCAAAGAATGACCTCTAACCTCAGTATGAAAGGTGTTCCTCGGATGATTCAGAATACCGCCAAACTGATTTAGACTGATTTGAATTCTGGGCATCGCTGAACCTAAGTTCAACTGCTGAGCCTTCCAGAGGCCGTATGAAGGCCCAGGTCCGGAGGTTGGGTTGCCTTCGCTCGCCTGGCGCAAAATTGAGGCGAAAAACCGCCAAAACCCATCCGACTCCGAAAATACTGTTTTTGGTTCTCTTACAGTAAGTGTTTATAAACACGTTTATAAACGCCCTGTTTACAAACCCGGAATTAAAAACTGTTTATAATGGTCCTGGGAATTATAAACAGTGCCCTAGAGTCCAGTCCGGAAGCCGACTTCAGAACTCGAGCCCGACAGTTCCGCGTGCAACGAATACCAAGAAAAAGCCAGTGAATGAATTCTGAAGTGCGCAAACTCATAAGTATTCAAGTCGCTGTTGTGCTTTGAAAGAGGTGCATCACTCACTGACACGCAATCCTATCCCCATCAAGCTCCCCTCCTGCCTTTTTTGTCCTACCTTGCTCTTCCCGCCCATCGCACTCCTCTGTCTCTGTCACTCTCAACTCAAACTCGATTCAGAACGAACTCGGTCGAAAAAAGAGAGCGATGCAAAAACGAATCTACGCATTAGCGATAAGCCTGTACAGTAAGTATGTATTTGACATCCGTATCTGTATCTACCTAACTTTGCATTACAATGAGATAAAATCCAAATGTTAACGAGTCCGTGTGCGCGTGTCCCACCTCCTTCAACGAGTCGTGCCGAGGAAGCGGGAAGGAAGAGGTGCGAATGGGAAAGAAAAGCGGAGGGCGGTGCACTTTCATGGAATCTCCCCTCCCTCCGCTCGTGCGATGTAGCTATAGTGAGGGAAGGGAGGGACGGAGGGAGGGGCGGGTTTATCCATGGAGGGCATGCATCCCGTATGTCGATGCGAGGCGAGTCGCAGAGGAAATGAAATCCAGAAAGTGAGAGGGGACGGGTGATTCGGAGAGAGATGGAGAGACCGGTGCAGATGCAGCGCACACACGAAGGCGCTAGTCCTGGATGCGTGGGGTGGCGCCGAGGATATAATGTCGAGTCGGGAGCCTGCGAGGTACGCGAGCCACGGATATTTTCGTGCCATTTTGCTTCGGTTTCGTCTCCTCCCCTCGCACCCTTGCCCGTTATAAACCCTTCCCTCCCTCAAAAAACCGCACCATCGTCACCTCCCCCTCCCTGAACACCATCCGTGCCTGCCCGCATGCGCTGGGATTGGGTCTTTCCCGGGAGGAGAAAGAGGCAGCAGGAGTAGGAGTGGCTGCGCTTGGGGCACACGGACGACGGTGAAAGAGAAGGTCGGAAGCTGCGCTCGGGGTCGAGAAAGGGAGGGGGTCCACGCTCGGGTCGAGCAGGAGGCAAAGTCGATGGCAAGAGCAGGCATCGTCGAAGTAGTCGCAGTATGGCACACCGCTCGTCCCTGTGCTTGAGCGCGGGGTTTGCTGTGTACGCGCGCGCCTGCAGCGCGAGAGAGGGCGTGCGAAGTATCGGAGCACCGGTACCGCAGAGAGAGCGGAGGTGAGGCAGGCGGAGAGTGGAATGTGATTACGCTGTGCTGTGCGCGGGGTCAGTTAAAGTGCAAGATGAGAGAAGCAGTGAGATGAAGAGGAAGGGAAGAAACAGCAACGAGAAGATAAGGAAGGGAAGAGAGGGGAAGAGGAAACGACACGCACCAGCTTGGGACATGCAGTAACTGCGTCTTTCGTCGTGTCTCGCCCTCTCCTCCGCTGCTCCCTCTCCCCACCCTCCCCATTATAAGCACCGAAACATCAACGAGCCCTCTCCCCCTCCAACCCACAGCGACTTCCGTGCCGGACCTAATCAGCCTGGTCAAGCACGCTTGTGGATGCGCGGCGACAAGAAAAAGGGCGAACCCGTGCGGGGAAGGAGGGATAGGAGGGATAGGAGAACGACGTTGAGGGCATGTGGCAAGGGGCGTGCGACGTTCCAGTCCGACACGGGGAGTCAATGAGCCGGAGGCGGTCGAAGTAGAAGGTGAAGCGGATGTGCCTGCGGACCAGGTCATCGCCCAGACAATATGTCCGGGGGCAGGTTAGCCGCGATAACGGCGTACGTGGATGCCCACAGCATGTGCGGCATGCGGAGCATCGTGAGTGCCGGCGCTGCTGCGAGGGCGGTAGAGAGTGGAGAGCGCGGGGTCGCCGGATGTGAGCGCCATCTTACTACAAGCAGCACGGTGAGATAACGAAAAACAAAGAGGGGAGAGGACGCACGAGCTCAACGCGCAGTGACTGCGTCTACCAGCACATCCAGCAGCGCGCACGGGGCAGCCTGGTTGAGGTACGCCCCGGGCCTCGAAGGATTGTGGGCGCGCACAGCCTGCGCAGACGAATTGCCCCTGCTAGGTCTTAACAGGTAGGTCACGTCGACCCTCTCCATTCAGACCATGTCCGCGTCTTCTGAGCTCAAATTGGGCAGAATGAGCGTGCGCAGGGTACGCGAGGAAGGCGTGCAGCGTTTGGAGGAGGGTAGACTGGTACAGGGAGTGGAGGACGAGGGTGTGGTAGAAGAGTGGGAGGGTGGTGCGATGAAGGTGCAGGAGACAAGGAGGGACGCAGTGAGGCCTTGTCTGCTTTCTGGCATCTGCTCCATGATGTACTTAACGACTGAGTACTGAGGGTCCGAGGACGCCGATGCGATGCCGGCATGCACGAGGATGTAGTTCTCCAGGGAATAGCGCGACGTTCTGGCTAATGAGCTCAAAGGTAACTCGACAAAGCCCATTGCCAAGGCAGTTCGACTCTGGTCATTCTAACTGCTTTGCTCACGTTGAGCGCAAGACCTTGCGGGTGATTGCCGGAAGCTTCAGGCTCAAACATCGTCAAATGTGATGTGCTTTATCGTCGCTCTTTGGTTGTGATACCATGAGATCTTTCCAGCTATTTGATATGTTGCTGCCTTTAAAACAAATGTCTTAGAAAATGCCGCTCAACTTGTTCAGGACTAAGTACTAGTAGGGTGCATCTGGATTTTGTAACTTCGCTCAGCTTGCGTTTTTTTTTTTTTTTTTTTTGTGGAACGTTAGATAGTGGGGGTCTTATAAGCAAGAGCACTTGTGCTCCCCGTCCATGTCCTAGAGATCTCGAGGGTCTGAGGTCTCTCGAACACTTCCGGGCCGACCTAGTCGTCTGCTCCCCACCCGTTAGTTTTGAGGCCTGCCGGCACTGTAACTTAGTATTTCTTGCTACTGCTGGTCATGCTCATGCCCAAGATTCTTGACGAGCTTTGCAAATTTGAACCGCTTTGGGAATGAGATGTTATTTAACAGCAATATTCTAAAATAAGCACGGCATGCTGTGAATGCTGTGAAATAGGCGCGCATTTGGACGTCGGAAGCACTGCAATCAACAGCTTGTCCTTGTGGTCTCTCAACGCTTGCTCTTTCCCCTCATGCCTCTCTTTGACTCTGCCTCTGGGCTCCAAATCACAGGCGGGACTTTTATCGACAATGCAGGGGACATAAACATCAATACTACGCAGGTTCAATGGTCCGGGCAAAGCAGTGATCCGCTACAGGCACTTGATTTTGTTGTGGCTCAAGGCCCGAGTCATGAGTTGTCGGGAGTGGAGAGGAATGGCCGACAGGCTGGAGCTGCGAGGAGGGGCCCATATGGTATGTTGCCAGTCCTTTGTAATTGTTCGGCCCCTGATGAAGTGGAAGATATTTCTCATCGCCCACAAAATCTGAGTTCTTCACAGAATTTGTCTGATCACGTCCCCAATGACGTATCCTGGGCCACATCAGCTGCATCTATTTCGTCGTTGTCAAATCCTCCCTCATTCCCATTCTCACACCTGGAACACAATTTTGATTTCTGGTCTGTCTTCGAGTCTCCCAGCACCATAAACGGAAATTTCCCCAGTGCACCAGACTTCACTGTTGGATATCCTGAGCTATTCCAGGACTCAATAAATTCTACAACCTTTGAATATCCATCCTCCACTCCTGCGCCAATGTCAGGCACTCACGGGTATTACGGCCAGATTTTACCTTCTGAAAATCAGCCCATATTCGAACTGACATCGACCGCCCTTGTTCTAAACTCCATCCCATCTGCGGAGATATTTTCGGAACAAACCCAACCCCGATTCGCTCCATCTTTTTATCCTTCCAACACAACAGCAGATGTATCCTTTGATTTCTCACTTAACTCCGACTTCCTGGCGGGTTCATTCTGTGAACCTGCCCCTCGGGCAGCAGCCGATATTGGAAGCAATACATTTTCTGTTGCTACCATCAATCACCTATCTTGGAATGATCCACCCCTCCAGCCGAAAACAAACATTCATGGGGGAACATTCATTGGCGGGAATCTGAACAATAACAACATTGAACACCACGGTGAAGCAGGTGAGTTGTGGCCCTTGAAAGTGGGGATACACAATACACTGTACTGACGGAATTTCCTAAGGTCTACATATTCTGCATCGGGCAATAGCCGGCGATGCTTTCCATAATTCAGCAGAGAGATTTCCACAGCCCAAATGCCATCCTGAAACACGGACAGAGATGCTTGAGAATCTCTGGAATTGGACTCGTGGAAATTATTCTTTCAGCAATAACATTGGCTTAAAGTCAAAAAATGCGAGCAGAATCACCTGGTTGCACGGCCCTGCAGGTGCCGGAAAATCAGCCATTTCACAGTCTTTATGTCAGAAGCTTGAGGCAGAAGGTTGTTTTGGAGGAGCCTTCTTCTTCAAACGTGGAGATTCTTCCCGCGGGAATGGGAATAAGCTGTTCCTACTCTCGCATATCAGCTCAGTCGTTGTCGACCCGAATTGAAACGCGCCATCTGTCAGGTGATGGAAGATGATCCTTCCATCACTGACTACTCCCTCTCCATCCAGCTTCAGCAGCTTATTATCAGGCCTTGTCAACAAAACCTGCATGGCCATACATTAACCATCATTATTGATGGACTGGATGAATGTGAAGGTCATAATATCCAGCAAGAAATATTACGGTCAATTGGCAGAGTCATCCATGACAAATCCCTTCCTCTTCAATTTCTCATTGCCAGTAGACCCGAGCCCCACATTCGCGAGATCTTCATGGAGACACTCAACAAGCACCATTGCCCCTTGAATGTCGACCAGTCATTCGAGGACGTCCGAAAGTACCTGCTTGATGAATTTACACAGATTCATCGAGAACATCATGAAACCATGGTCATGGTTCCTAAACCCTGGCCTTCACCAGAGATTATTAACGATCTTGTCGATAAATCCTCGGGATATTTCATCTATGCTTCCACAATCATCAAGTTCATTGATGACAAACATTTTCGACCTACAGAACGCCTCGCAGTCATTACGGGAATGGCAGAACCCTGTTTTGGAGAGCCGTTTGCTGCTCTTGATCAGCTGTACACTCAAATCCTTTCTGAAGTTCCTGCTCGACCCGAACTTCTCAAAATTCTAAAGGTCATTACCACTGAACTTTCTTATGAGCCTTTGTCAGTCACCTCCATTGAACAACTCCTTGAGCTTGAGCCAGGGGATGTACGATTGGTGCTGCGAGGCCTACATTCTGTACTCAGCTTACCAGAGGATGATGATGACCGACGCGGGATATCCATCCATCATGCTTCCTTTGGTGATTTCCTGCAAGATCCAGCACGGGCAGGAACATTTTATATTGGTGGTCGTCAGCATCGAACAGATTTATCTCGCCATATTCTCAAGGCATTTTCATACAAATATGATGATCCATCCCTCAACCGACATGGTCATGTCGCTTGGTAAAGTTTATTCTGATTGAAACAGACTAAATTCTGAACAAACTTTGATTCTTAGGGACCTTGACTTGTCAGCATTCGAATGTGTAGCTTCCTGCGAGCCCTCTTCAAACCTTGTAACCCTGCTTCGCTCTTTCAATCCAGATTTTTTGTTCGACTTTGCGCCGGGGAATGCCCGTGATGATATGATCCATATTATTTTGAGTTGGTTAAAAGTATGTCCGTCACACAGTCCGCAAACATCATTATCATTAGAATTTGTTTTCAGAAAAGTCAGCCACAATCCAAAGATCTGATCCAGCTCTGGGAAGATCACCAGTTCGTGGATTACTGTGAGCAGATGTGGGATCAAGGCCAAGAACTCGAAGTCAACTCGTCAGATCGGGACCACTGCAGCCAGATTTTATCGCAGGCCTCCCCCTCACTCATTCAAATTCTTCAAGCCATTAAATTCCTTCAGCAGAAAGGGCACTCCCCCCTATTCCAAATTCACTTCGTTTTGAATTTCTCGTGGGATGAGCTAAGAACAGCAATCTGCTCTCTCCGCTCACTCATACACGACGAAGAGGAGGGGCTTCTCACCAAATTGTTGATTGTTGTATTGGATCCCACCTTCTTTCCAGTGCCATTTGACTTGATAATGTGGGACTTGGCTTGCGGCTCTCTGCGTGTTATGCAGCAGATACTCAGGGGTGAACTGATCAAAAATATAAGGTGAGTGTTGATTGCATTTAATTTACTGCCACCATGACCATTTTCCAGGTGGCGAATGCAGCGATGGACTTATTATCTGAGAGCGTGTCCACCATCCCCCAAGCTGTTACGGGATCTAGAGCCTATCTTAGAAGATTACCAGGATCATTTTCAATGGGAATACCACAACACCGTGCAATGGCTGAAGGTAAGATTTTGATTTTTTCTGGACTGGGATTTTCATGATGCAATTTTCCTAGACATTTCCTCAACCTCCACAGGAATTAATTAGCCGTGTGGAAGGGTATCTGGAGAAATACCTTTCGAACTGTTCTAAACCGTTCCTAGTCAATCGATTTCGAGAAAGAATGGAGAAATGGTATGATTCAACGAAGAGTACCGCCTTGAAATAGTAGTATTTGGACCTCAGAAATTATTACGAAATTGAATAGCAGTGCCAAAGGAGATGGATGGGATGGATGAATGAGCCCACTCAACCCTTGGTATGTTTGCTGTGGCTTGAAGTTTGCCGACAGAACCGTTGAAACAATCATATCTGACCGTGCAAAGCCAGTCAATTAGATTTAGCCTAGGTACAGTAAGCAGCGACGCGCTCAGACTGCGACATGATCTGATATTTAGTTAATCGACAACACCAAAATACCTCGACGGAGATGTATTTGAAGGGTTTGATGCAATTCTGAGTTGAGTATTCAGTGCTCATTGCAGTGCTCAGTGGAGTTGTGAATTGAGAGTTGCAGTCAAGAACAGCACACTGAGTATCCCGCACGAACATAAATTCCGAGCGAATGAGCAATAAAAAAATATGAACACATACTAGGCGGAGGAGTCGCGGCCTGCCTTGTGCGTTATTGGCCGAGGATATGTGTGCGACAGACACGCCGAATGACGCTCCGACGCGCTCCGCGCAATTCCGGGTTGTTTAATTCGAGGTGATGCGCAACTTGCAAGGCATTGCAGCTTTGAAGATCAAGTCAACAACATTGGGGATACAGGAGTGCAGAAATTGACCCGCACTGTAATCCCTTCGGCGCAACTTAAACCTGAATTGCAGAATGAAGTTAGACACAAAGTAAAGATGGATTCCTGTTGAACAATATACTCCAGCCAGAAGCTGGCAAAGTCCGTACCTTGAATACCCTATTTCTGAGTCTACCACTGCTGCCGCTGACCAACACTTGCCTTGCCAAAAAAGGGGGCTGTATTCTTCAAAAAAAAAATCATTGGGAAAGGCCAGCGGAGACATCGGCCACAGCCAAGATGGTAGGCTCGAGTCCAGCCTGTCGTACCGAAAGAATTTGTGTCGGTAGACATCGACACTTTCATAGACAGACGGTCACCGGTCTACCAAGATGGATGAATCGAACGTGGAGCATTTACTATCATCCTCATTTGTGTCGAACGATGGAGTTGAGTTGTGCTTCTAAACAATTTTGCTGGTGCGCACCCACGACATGGAAATAATTTCTAGCTTGTGAAAAAAAAGCAGCTTCTCCGTTGGTGTCTAGGTAATTTAATTTCTAATCTCTTGAAGAAAGCACCCGAGATTTTAATGGGCCTGGTGGAAATCTAAGAGAGGCGTAGCGGTTTCGGGTAGAAACTGACTTGAAATAGATTCAGGCGGAGGGCGGAACCTTTGGGGACCAAACCAACATGGACATGGGCCGAGTACTCAGTATAACGTTAACCCTTCAATGAGAGTTTTACAGGCAGTGGTTTCACGTTCCTTTCGTTGACGATGCCAGCTTATTCGTGACAGATCAAAAAACCTTCAGGGCGCTGCAAAGAGGCGTAAAATAGGATGAAACAGGCAAATTATTGTGAGGACAAACCTAGAGTGACTACAGTCCAGCGCAGAGCACAAGAAACCATGATGCGAAGAGTCAGGCCGAGGATCCAGTGCGAGACTAGTATTTATCGAGGCGTGACTCGGATTACTGGGAATTTGCAAGCGGGAATATTTAAAGAGGATAGAGGACCGTGAGACGCAGACTCGAGGACAGCAGGGAATGCTTAACGGTTTAGTTTCAGCTGCGAGACCAGCAGAAATGCAGAGCTCGGAATTGGCTCGGAATGGGACCAGGTAAGTTTGAGTACAAAAAAATGGGGCCGAGGGCTTCAAAGTCGGTCATCGGGGATCGCGACCGCAAACACAGTTGCGTCGTTGTGGTTTGAAGACAGAAGAGGCGCATCAGTCACCCGTTACTGTCACACCCACCTCTTGCCTTTTTCGTCATACCTCTCCTCTCCTTCCTCCCTCTCGATTCATTCATTCAGAAGAAGAAACACGAAATCCCCATATTTACACATGCTTTACATCCGTATCTACCTACTTGTATTCCAATAAATTGCGAAAGAGTCCGTGCGCACTGCGTTGCACGCCTTTCCACGCAGGCTGTCCCTCCCGTCGTCCGAGTCAGGAAGAAGGGAATGGGAATGGGTAGACGAGGAGTAGGGGGAAAGGAAGGAAGGAAGGAGGGCGGGCGCAGTTCAGGCGTGTCTAGGCGTGTGCGGCTTATTTGTATTTGGACTATACGAGTCCGAGTCCGAGTAAAGATGGTCACGGTAACAGAGAGATTGGAGGGAAGGGTCGAAAGGAGAGAGATGCCTGAGATGGAAGGAGAAGGAGGGGAATGAGACGAGCCGATGCTGGTGCTGGTGCAGTATGTGCAGCATTGTGCGCGAGTCGGTGATGCGCGAGTGCAGCAGTGTGCGAGGCGATGTGAAAAGCTCGTAGGTCTACACGAAGGCAGCGCGCCCGTATATGTGTCATGGGCAATCGCGCGGTCGTGGGTGTGAGTGTCGCTGAGCTGGAAAGACGGTGGTGGTGGTGGTTGTAGTACCGAGATGGTAGGTTCTTCGTGAGGTGGGAGTATTTGTATATGAATTTGTCGTTTCGTCTTGTATCTCATCCTTCCCTTCCACCTCCCTGCACATTAAAACCACCGGAACACCAGCGAGCACAGACCCGGCCTATCCCATCTACAGCAATGCCCGTCCCGGCTCGCTCATAGGCACCCGTGCTGCACGCAGCAGCGAGGAAGAGAGCGGTGGGGAGGATGGGGCGTTTGCGCTCGGGATGATGGAAGAGGCGCGGTGTTCGGGTGCGGGATGAAGGAGGAGGGAGAGGGAGAGAGCGCGGGTGGGTCGGGGTCGAGGCGGAAGAGCGAGCCTCGGCCGCTTCCTTGCCCGCACACGCAGTCGAAGTCGAAGTAGAAGAGGGAGCGGTCGGGCCAAGGTCGTCCCCCAAACAGATACTGCGATGACGGCGGACGTGGGTATGGCGTACGCAGGCGCCCACAGCGCGGGGAGGGGCGAGCGGTGCGTCGTGAGCGCAGACGCCGCGGCGAGGGCGGCGGTGAAGGTGTGGTGGAGAGGGCAGGGTCGGCGGGGAGGGGGAAGGTCAGTCGCAGTGTGCTGTGTGCGCACAGTTAGTCGGTTCTTTAACTATGTTTTAGACAAAACACGCACGAGCCCGGGACACGCAGCGACTGCGTCCATCGAGCAGGGGTACGTCCCGACGCCTTTGCGGATCGTGAGCGCACGCAGCCCACGCAGGCGCTGAATCGCCGCTGCGAGGTCTTCGACGGCGCTGGCGTCTGGATTGGGGAGCGTCACGTCGGGTACCTCCACCCTCCCTACTAGTAAAATCCGCAAGACCCCGGCATCTTCAGCGCTCGGGCTGGGCAGAATGCGCGAGCAAGGGGCGCGCGCACTGGGTTTAGAAGATCGGAGCGGGGAGTGGAGGATGAGGGCGTGGTAGATGAGCGACTGGGCGATATGGTGGAAGGCACAGGAGACGAGGAGGGGTGCGTTGCCTCGAGGTATTACGTGAGGAGGGCGAGAAGTGCGTCGGGCAAGGGTGCGGGGACACAGGAGCGACGACCGCGCTTGAGGAGTTGTCCCGGGAAGAGGGCAAGGGACATGCTGCAATCTTGCTCGTGCGTGGTCGAGTTAAATGTCGCTGCAAGAAGGGTGTCAGCGGAAGGAAAGCAATCGGGTTTTAAATGAGACAAGAATGAGACCCGGACAGAAATCTGAGTGGCACAACTGTGGAGAGCGTGGCAAAATAAGATCTACGAGATGAGAGTAGAGAATAGGAATGCAGCCAGAAATTGCGGCGAGGAGACTCACTCGGAGATTCTGAAGAATTTATGACCACAGGGCATAGGGTCCATGTTCATCGAGGCCGTGGCATTGTCGCCGAGAACCCGACGCCGTATTTCCCACCTCTGACGCGCGCGCCTAACGATGGACAACTCATTCGAATTGCGAGTCGCAGGGCAAAGGTAAAAGCATTCCGTGATCGCCGGAAGTTTCGGATTCAAACAACAGACTCAATGCAGTCGTCTTCCTTCTCTCTCCCACCGGCCGAGTTCATTGAAAACCGTTTACCGAATGCCCTGCTCACCAATGTCATCCTTTCGCATACGAGCTTATCGCTGTGTCTTCAATAATATTAGTGCCTTCACGCGCCATGGCCATTCCCTTTTTTGATCAGCTGCTTCTAGCTAAGCCCAAGTCCCTCTTGAAGCTTGAAGCTCTAAGGTCTAAACGAAGGTGTTCCTGCATTGCAATGCAAATGAATCCGCGCATTACGATCTCTACACCTTACATCCATGCCAATAAAGTCCAAAAACAGTCTGATGTGCGCGCAGTGCATTCCTCCGTTCTTCCTATCCGCCTACCTCCTCCTTCCTCTCCATCCTCTCCGTGTTTCTAATCCCTGGATTCTTTCTCGAGAAATGAGGACAGGCGCGCTTTTACCCGGCGCGAGCAAGGGCATTTCTCGGGGTCGAAATGGTCCGAGAACCGAGGAGCCGGGAGATCGAGCGAAGAGAAATGGAATGACGCTATTATAGTACGCGCGGAGTGTGCGAGGCGATAGATGCTCTGTAGCGTGGTGTATCGAGCAGCGCGGTGGACTCGGAATGCAAGCAGGTGCGGCGCCGAGGGAAGAGCGAGGTGCCGGTGCGACGATATTGGCAGCGCGATGTGCGTATGTATATGGGTTGTATCGGAGCCGCAGCAGTGTATCTCATTCCTGCTTCCCGTTCCTCTCGATCCTCCACCCGCCCACCTATCCTGCCAACACCGACATCCATCCCGGCTCCAATTAAAGCGCGCGCGCGCACGGGCAGCGGCGAGGAGAGGGTGGTGGAGAGGATGGAGACAAGGATTGGTAGGACAGGTAAGATTTGTAGATGCGCAGCGTTCGGGGACGTGCGGGAGCGTATTCTTGCGTGCATAGGACGAGGCCACGGAGTACGCCGCGCTCGGGGCTGCGCGGCGTAAAGGAGGAGGACAAGGGCGCTTCTCAGCGTCGAGCCGGAGGCAAAGACGAAAGCGAGGACAGGCCCCTATCGAAGAAGTCGCAGTGCTGGAACAGCCAGCGCTCATCGCCTGCGCTGGAGTGCGAGGTTGACCGCGACCACAGTGTATGCAAGCGCTGACAGCGGCGTGCGGAGCGTAGTCAGCACGGGGTTGCGGAAAGGCAGGCGTGGGCTGGGTTCACAGGAGATGGGAAGATAAGGATTGGTGTGCTGTGCGCAGAGTCGGTTAGGGAAGGTAGGCCAAGAGAGCAGGGACAAAAGGGATGGCGGATAGATCTCTCAAGCAGAGAGAAGGATAGACAGGAACATGAAGAGGAAGGAAGAAACAGCAAGGAGAAGAGAAGAGGGGAAGAGAGGAAACGACATGCACCAGCTCGGGCCATATGCGTAACTGCGTCTTGCTGTTTCGTCCGTTCATTGTAGCCTCCTCTCCTCCCCCACCCTCTCCATTATAAATGCCGGGACATCAATTCCCCTCAATCCACAGCAACACCCTAATCAGCCCGCTCAAACACGCGTGCCGGCGCGCAGCGGCAAGGAAAAGGGTGAGCCAAGGGATAGAGGAACAACATTCCGGGTGCGCGGCAAGGGCGTACGATGTCCCAGTCCGACACGAGGAGTCAGCCGGAGGCGGTCAAAGGAGGAGGCGAAGCGGATGTACCCGCTGTGTGTGACGGCATGCGGAGCTTCGCGAGTACTGGCGCAGCTGCGAGGGCGGTGATGAGGGTGAGAGCGCGGGGTCGCCGGAGGTGAACATCATCTTATTCTACGCGCAGCACGGTGAGACAACGAAAAGGAAAGAGAGGAGAGGACGCACGAGCTCGACACGCAGTAACTGCATCCACCAGCGCACGAGCAGGCTGGAGCACCTTTGCGGAGTGTGAGCGCGCATAGCCCACGCAGACTCTGACTTGCTGCTGTCAGGTCTTAACAGTGTCAACCCTCTGCAGCATTCTGAAGATGTCCGCGTCTTCTGCGCTCGAATTGGGCAGAACGAGTGTACGTACTGAATACGCGAGGAAGGCCGGTGCGTACAGCATTTGGAAGACAGCCACAGACTGGTACTGGGAGTGGAGGTCGAGGGTGTGGTAGAAATGCGGAAGGGCGGTGCGGTGGAAGGTGCAGGAGACGAGCAGGGACGCCGTGAGGCCTTGTCTGCTTTCCGCTCCATAATATGATCGACTACTGAGTACCGATGCGATGAGTACTGAGGTCCGGGGCCGGCATGCGCGAGGATGCACTCAAAATTCTTCAGAGCATAGTGCAAGCAATGTTCTGGCTTTGAATTGATGAGCTTGATGGAGACACCAAAATCCAAGACTCGAGGATACGCACCTGGTCACCAAATCAAAGGTACTTAACATTGTTCCACAAGTCCATTGCCACGGCAGTTCGACTGTTTAGTACTTTTAGTCGTTTCAATCGCTTTGCTGACCATTGGCGATTCGGATTCATGTTGAGCGCAAGAGGATTTGAAACCTTGCGGGTGCCAGTGATTGCCGGAAGCTTCAGGCTCAAACATCAACAAATGTGATGTGCTTTCTCTGAGTCTCGTCCCTCTTTGGTTGTGATTCCTTGATAAATGCGCTTCCGCTTTTGGAGATCTTTCCAGCTATTCAATATATTGCTGCCTTTAAAACTAATCTCTTAAAAAATGCTGCTCAACTTGTTTAGGACTAAGTACTGTGCAGCTGTAACTTCGCTCAGCTTGCGCTCAGCACTGTAACTTGTTTCTTGCTCTGAGTTGGCTCCTGGAATTCTCAAACATGCCGAGCTTTGCAAACTTGAACCTATTTGTGACTGAAATGCTATTGAATAGCAATATTCTAAAATAGGCACGGATGCTGTGCACTGGACGTCAGAGGCACAGCCTCGTGGTCTGTCAACACTTGTTCTTTCCCTCCATGCCTCTCTTTGACTCCGCCTCTGGGCTCCAAATCACGGGCGGGACTTTTATCGACAATGCGGGGGACATAAACATCAATACCACACAGGTTCAATGGTCCGGGCAAAACAGCGATCCGCTACAGGCACTTGAATTTGTCGCGGCTCAAGGCCCGAGTCGCGAGTTAACGGGAGTGGAGAGGAATGGTCGACAGGCTGGAGCTGCGAGGAGGGTCCCGTACGGTATGTTGGCAGCCTTTTGTAATTGTTCAGCCCCTGATGAAGTGGAAGATATTTCTCATCGCCCACAAATTCTGAGTTGTCCCCATCAGCACGTCCCCGATGACGGTTCCTGGTCCACATCGGCTGCATCTATTTCATCATTATCAAATCCTCCCTTATTCCCATTCTCACACCTGGAACACAAATTTGATTTCTCGTCTTTCTTCGAGTCTCCCAGCACCATAAACAGAAATTTCCCCAGTGCGCCAGACTCCACTGCTGGATATCCTGAGCTATTCCAGGACTCAATGAATTCTACAACCTTTGAATATCCATCGACAAATTATGCGCCAATGTCAGGCATTCACGGATATTACAACCAGATTTTACCTTCTGAAAATCAGCCCATATTCGACCCGATGTCGACCGCACTTGTTCGAAATCCCGTCCCATCTGCGGAGATATTTTCAGAACAAACCCGACCCCGATTCACTTCATCGTTTCATCCTTCCAACACAATAGCAGATGTATCCTTTTATCCCTCACTCAACTCCGACTTCCTGGCGGGTTCATTCGGTGAACCTGCCCATCCAGCAGTGACCAACATTGGAAGCAATGTGTTTTCTGTTGCTACTATTAATCACCTATCTTGGAATGATCCACCACTCCAGCCGAAAACAAACATTCATGGGGGAACATTCATTGGCGGGAATGTGAACAATAACAATATTGAACATCACGGTGAATCAGGTGAGTTGTGGCCCTTGAAAGTGGGAATACACAATACTGATGGAATTTCCTAAGGTCTACATATTCTGCATCGGGCAATAGCTGGCGATGCTTTCCATAATTCAGCAGAGAGATTTCCACAACCAAGATGCCATCCTGAGACACGGACAAAGATACTCGAGAACCTTTGGAATTGGACACATGGAAATTATTCTTTCAGCAATAACATTGGCTTGAAGTCAGAGAATGCCAACAAAATTACCTGGTTGTATGGCCCTGCAGGTGCCGGAAAATCAGCCATTGCCCAGTCTTTATGTCAGAAGCTCGAGGCAGAAGGTTGCTTGGTGGGCCTTTTCTTCAAACGTGGAGATTCTTCCCGCGGGAA